>JAAEAF010001894.1:0-132456 GCA_011037195.1 Triatoma infestans
TATTATTATTATTCGCAGAAGGGGAGGGCAAACCCTACGCTATCCAAAGCCTCCCAGGGCCCATATAGCTACCCCTAAAGGACTAGAATGAAAATCCAGGCCCAGGTTGTAACCATCTAAGTTTCACCACAGACCGAACAAATCGGACCAAAACCTTAAAAGGATATAGCTTAAGATCCTCTACCGATATCCTATTCCGGCCGAAGGTCCTAAACCTAATCTCCTCACAGCCCAAACAATCCGTCATCAGATGCATGGGTGTTTCCTCTTCCGTCTCACAAACTCTACAAAAGGGGTCAGGCATGAGTCCCATTGTATAGAGATGTCTCCTTAAGCCACAATGCCCAGTAAGTAAGCCAACCAGATGCCTGAGAGAGGTCCGTGAAAGGCATCGGATCCCGCTACTCAAAGCTCCGTCCGGACCCCCAATGAGCATCTTAGACTGGCGACAACCCACTGCATTCATCCATAAGGATGAGTGCTGTGAGGTCATCCACGTCTGGAAGCCTGACAAATATGTGCCAGAAGACACACCAACTGGCTCTGGATCAATGAAAGGAAGAGAGGCGCCTAATTTGGGCAAACCTATCCACCTCCTTATTCCCAAAGATTCCCATATGACCTGGAACCCAGACCAGAAGCACATCCTTCAATGAAGAAAGATCTTCCAGTCTTTTAGAACAATCCAACACCAATCTGGAAGTGAAGACATATGACTTAAACGCCTTCAATGCAGCCTGGCTGTCCGAGCAGATACAAACACCTTTTAAATTAGTGTTACGCGCCCTCTCATCCAAAATACAGCAAGGAATTGCATAAACCTCAGCCTGGAAAACGGAAAAACCACCAACCTAAGCAAGTAGAGGAATAATGGGCGCACCAATAAGATTAAACCATTTCTCTATTCTTACTGAAAAAGTTTCTTAAAAGCTGGATATTCTACTCTAATGCTCGATTATTATCAATATATTTAGGTATGGTACAGATCTTATACTGAAATGATAATTTCGTGTATGTAAACGTACAAGTTCATAGAATAAGTATAATTTCCCCCAGACAAACAATCAATCAGTGTGGTGTGAAATAGAAACATTAAGTGTGAAGTCAACTCTCCACACGATCTTGATGAAAAACTACTTTAAAGAAAACCGTTGGAGCCGTTTTCTTGAAAATGCCAGAAAACTGAAAAATACATTTCAGTAAAAACGCACTTCAGGTCATCCGATTTTTTTCAAACTCGTGATTTCAACAACATATTTAAGTATAATTAATATTATTTAGATGACAGAATTGTATATTAAACTGAAATAGCACTTTAGAGAAAAACCGAACCCCAACCCCTCCCCCAAAAGTGCCCTTAAATGAAATTTTCTAGAGTAATATTTTAAATAAAAGTTGTAGATCATTGTATGTGTAGTTGATATATCACGTTTGAAGAAAATCGTCGGAGCCATTTTTAAGAAAATTGCAAGAAAGTAAAAAAATACTTTAAAATAGTATCGAACCGGGGGCGCTTGCGTGGGAGTCCAGCGTGCTGCTACTATAACTATATAATACATAATATAATACGGAGCGTATAATACTATATCCTATACGAGGGTCACTCAATAAGTAACAGTAAATCGCTGTAGCACAGTAACAATGTATTTAATCAAAATAAAAGTTTGGCTCTTTTTTCAACATAGTCTCCAGCAATATTTATATAGTTTAAATACTTTTCAGTAAAAATCCACTTCCGATTTTCTGATTTTCTTGAAACTCAAAATTTCAACAACACATTTAATTCTAATTAATATTATTTAGATGATAGAATAATATATTATATTGAAAAAGTGCTTTAGAGAAAAACCTAACCCCACCCCCCAAAAGTGCTCTCAAACGAATTTCTCCAGAGAAATGTTTCACATAAAAATTGTAGATCTTTGTATGATTAGTTGATATGTCAAGTTTAAAGAAAATCGTTGGAGCCATTTTTGAGATAATGGCAAAAAAGTGAAAAAAAAAACATTCAGTGAAGTAGTACTTCCGGTAGAGGAATTTTGACTGCTGACCTACTGTCAGATTTCATTGTGATACCCAAACAGAATATCAAGTTTGAACTTTCTGCGTTTTTTCGTTTTTGAGCTATACTGTTCAAATACATACATACACACACACAGACACACACACACACACACACACACACACATCATTAGCTAAAAACCACTTTTTTGGACACAGGGGACCTCAAAACGGATATTTCCGGGGAAAACTCGATATCGAAAATTTGGCACGATAACAATACTTCCTCTTACTAGGAGTAAAGGAAAGTAATAATTCCACAATAAATTACAATCCAAAACTGGTCAGATTTATTAAAAAGAGCTGCTATCAGAGTCATCGACCGGTTTTGGACGTTCGCCCATCATCAGGGATGTTTTGTCAAAACAAGTATGATAACATAGACTTTGCCTAGAGCAACTTTAGTTGATACTTTTGAATTTAATTTGATACGCTTTTTTTTTATTGAATAAAATTTAATTGATACACCTTTTTTAATCTATTGTCAATAACGCCCGGAGACTTTTCAGTGCACTGCTGGCCTTTGGACAATGCTCTCTTTGTTACAGTCTCTGACAATATTGTCTAGTTACAAACACTGTCCATCAACTCCTCAGTGGTGATCTGTAGAAGGTCCTAGAATAAACAAATTAAAGGGCAGCACTGAACTCGAACCGGGAGCGCTTGCGTAGGAGTCCAGCGTGCTGCTACTGTACACTATATAATATAAATATAATACGTTATGGAGTGTATAATACTATATCAATGTACGAGGATCATTCAATAAGTAACGAGACAAATCGCTGTAGCTCAAAAACGATTAATTTAATCAATACAAAACTTTAGCTAGTTTGCATAGTCACTAGCAATATTTATACACTTGTCCCATCGTTCTTCTAATTTTTGTATGCCTCTGGCATATAATTCTTTGGGATGATCTCGAAGCCACTTTTGCATCTGATTTTTATCTACTTCATTGAATTGAAAATGCTGCCCACGTAGAGTCTCTTTAAGGGGTTCAAAGTCGATGGGATGAGGTCGGGGTTATAGGGGTGATGTGGTAGGATCTCCCACCCCACTTTGTCTTGGTTTCTTTCTGGACGCCCGTAACTTGTCTTGGAACCCATCTCGCACAAGTTTTCTTGTACTGCAGTTTATTCTGAATAATATTATGGACAGTTCCAACATTCGCGTGCACTTCTTCAGCTATCAGTGCAATAGTAATATGCCTGTTGTCCTGAATTAACGCATTAATGGAGATTCAGGAAGGAAGTCGCAACTTCAACCGGGGGTCCACTTTGTTGCTCGTTTCAGACACTTACACGGCAATTTTAACCTGTTCTACCCATTTGTAACGTTCGATCGGTTCAAACAATTATTCCCCTACACTTTCAACATTCTTTCGTGGACTACCTTTGATACCTTCTGCAACTAAAAATCTAATCACGAGCGTTGTTTTTCCGAGGTGCGGGACTCGCCATTGTTAACTGAATACATTTGAGTTTATGCTTACTAAATATCTCGAACAACTGATGAGAAACTAAGTACAAGGACGATAACGTGAGCACTTAAACTATTGTATTGATTAATAAAACCGTTTCTGAGCTACAGCAACTTCTCTCGTTTCTTATTGAATGGACCTCGTAATAAGATATGGAGTGTATCAACTAAATTTGCTGTATGTAAATGTATGTTAATAACACTGATTTGACAAAAACATCCATCAAAATGGGCGAACGCCCGAAACCGATCGATAACCTAGAAAAGAAGCAGGCTATCACAGGAAAATATCCCTGATGCTTTCGAGCTCTGCGGACATAACCACAACAGAAGTATGCTTTATGAGAATAAAATCCCAAACTGATAGATTTATAAATGCTCTTTAAAAAAAAAAAAAATTTATTAAACCAAGTTAATTAATAATAATAATAATAATAATTTATTTCAAAATATTATATATACATATATACAGTTTTTACATGGCGTTTCAGTTTATACTATAACCTCCTATCTATTTACATTAATAAGGATAAAAAGTTAAACAAACGAAACAGTTATATTAAGGGGGAAAAAATGGCAAAACCCCCAAGCAATACAAACCTGCGAAGCAATGTTTCTCACCCTGCGATGCCTGTAATCAACTCCAACATTATAGTCCCCTATGTTCCTGCAAAGCGAATTATTACTAAGATAGTAAAAGCAAAAAGTTTTTCAGTTGCGAGGAAAATGCATACTTCTATTTTGTCCATTTTGCAATACTCGTGCAAATCGTTACTTTTAGTGTACCGTGGCGAGTTCGTTGCTTGCCTTAAGAACTTGTTTTGGATAATCTGCAGGCCATAGATATTAGCTCTGCAGGTAATACTCCAGGAAGGGCATGCATACAATAGCATGGGTTTAACAACTACCTTATATAGCAACAGCTTGTTACAGGGGCCAGTTTAGACTCTCTGCAGAGTAGCGGAAATAGTGCTCGGATCGCCGCCTTGCCTTTGTTAATACGTTCCTTTACGTGAGGCGTAAAGGTGAGTTTACGGGCGAGAGTGACACCTCCTAGTTAATTAAACTTGTATTTCCCATTCACGGATTTTGACAAAAATCATTCTACCATTTACAAAATTTTGAGCTTCATGCATTTTTGACTTTTTTTTTTTTTACTTTCTCTTACTCCTAGTAAGAGGAAGTATTGTAATCGTGTCAATTTTCGATAACGAGTTTTCACCGGAAATATCCGTTTTGTGGTCCCCTGAGTCCAAAAAAGTGGTTTTAGCAAATGGTGTGTGTGTGTGGGTGTATTTGAACAGCATAGCTCAAAAACGAAAAACCGTTGAACGTTGAAACTTAATATTCCGTTTAGGTATCACCATGGGATCTGATAGTACATTATCTGACAAAATTCCACAACTGGAAGTACCACTTTACTAGTTGGTTTTTTTACGTTTTTGCAATTTTCTCGAATATGGCTTCAATGATTTTCTTGAAACTTTGTATATCAACTACACATAGAAAGAGCTACAGCTTTTATTTGAAACATTTCTCTGGAAAAATTCATTTAAGGGCACTTTTAGGGGAGGGGTAATTTTTTTCTCTAAAGGGCTATCATAGTTGATTATACAATTCTATCATTCAAAAAAAATTAATTAAAAATAAATATATGGCCAAAATTCCGAGTTTCAAGGAAATTAGTAAACCGGAAGTGCTCTTTTACTGTACAGTTTTTTCAGTTTTCGAAGATTTCATTAAATTTGGTACAAAAACTATAAAATTTGTCAGTTATAATTTTGAGAACTGGAGTGTGAGAAAGTTGTGTTTTCACACCGGATTTTTGTTGAGTGTTTCACACCGGCTTTTTTTTTTTTTTTCTAGCAGCTTCTACAGCTTACTGGCTTGTGATGAATAGTGCTGTCAATAACGAAAGAGCATTGTCCAGAGGCCGGCAATGCACTGAAAAATTTCCGGGCGCCAATATGCGTAGCTATTGGCGAAAGTAAAAAAAAAAGTCAAACAAGATTGGAAGATTCTTCTCGAACGTTACTTGTATGAAGGAAAAGGATGGTGAGTTTCGGTCTTTTTTAAAAAGATAAGAAAATTTAAATTCTTGTTAACGTTTCGACAAATATATTGTCTTTTTCAAGGCATAAAAAAATTAAAAAAAAAACTATTAAATATTCTTCAAAACATATCAAACTTAAAAACTTATGTATAATTTTGGAAATAAAAATTTAAGAACACCTCAACAACACAGAGAATAGTGAACAAATGTTGTTGAGGTGTTCTTAAATTTTTATTACCAAAATTATACATAAGATTTTAAGTTTGATATGTTTTGAAGATTATTTAATAGTTGTTTTTTTTTATTTTTCTATGCCTTGAAAAAGACAATATATTTGTCGAAATGTTGGTAAGAATTTAAGTTTTCTTATTTTTTTAAAAAAGACCGAAACTCACAATCCTTTTCCTTCAAACAAGATTATTGCTCAAACCTTTTTTGGTCCTCAGAATACGTAAACGCATGGAACTTCTGCGTTCTCACTCAAACCAAATAAGTGTATCAACTAAATTTGCTCTGTGAAAATCTAATTTATCATACTGTTCGACAAAAAGCATCCTGATGATGGGCAAACGCCCGAAACTGGTCGATGACCACAAAAAGTAGCAAGCTATCACGGAAAATATCTCTGAAGAGAAAAATTTATAAGTCTTTCACTAAATTTTGTTTTAGAAATAATATAAATGAAGATATTGTGTTTAAAATCATTGAAACCGAGAGACAAAGTTCTCAGTGATTCTATTAGATAATGTCTTGTTTAAAATACAGCCTTTTCTTAATCCAACTAAATCAAACTAAGGAATTGATCTAATTACAGTTATATTGGTTGCCAAATAAATTGATAAAATTAAATTATACCAAAGTAATTGGGGAATATTTTTGGGTTTTAAAAACTCAATAATAGTTGTACGGGGGTGGAGGGAGATCGGGGTACTTTTCAAATAGTTTAAATGGAATTGAATTTATAAAGGTTCTTGAAATCTATGTTAGAATAATTATTTGGAGTCCTTAATCAATATAGCTCAGCAGCTCCCTAGGTAAATGTAAATTGAGAACCAGAAGTATATTAATTAATAGAACTGTGCGTTCAATATTGAAAGTTACCAGTCAACACGGCTGCGCCATCATCCATTGATTATTTTACCAAATTTCTTGTTATTAATATCCTTGTACACAAAGTTATAGATGTTTCAGTGTTTGGCCACTATAATGAAAATGGACGATCAATTTTAAATTACATTTATTTATTTTATGTTCATGATATAGCCTATAGACTTATTTAATAACATTACTTAGTAAAGATGTATTGGTTTTACAATAAAAAATCTGGTGTGAAACACTCACACAACTTTCTCTTACTCGTGTTCTCAAAATTATAATTGACAAATGTTATAGTTTGTGTACCAAATATAACAGAATTCGTCGAAAACTGAAAAAGCTGTTCAATATAAGCGCACTTCCGGCTTACAAGTTTCTTAAAACTTGGAATTTTGGATGATAGAATTGTATAATCAACTATGATACCACTTTGGGGAAGCTGCAAACCCACCACTCCCCTAAAACTGCCTTTACATGAATTTTTCCGGAGAAATGTGTTAAACAAAAGATGTAGATCATTGCATTTTTATTTTATATACGAAGTTTCAAGAAAATCGTCGGAGCCATTTTTGAGAGAATCACGAAAAAATGAAAAAAAATCATTTAGTAAAGTGTCAAAACAAACGCACTTCCGATTATCTGATTTTTTTCAAACTCGGAATTTCAACAACATATTTCATTCTAATTCACACTGTTTAGATGACAGAATTGTCTAATAAACTGAAATAGCATTTAAGATGAAAATCTAACCCCTCCCTTCCCCCAGAAGTGCCCTTAAATGAATTTCCCTGGAGAAATGTATCAAATAAAAGTTATAGATCTTTGTATGTGTAGTTGATATATAAAGTTTAATGAAAATCGTCGGAGCCATTTTTGATAAAATCGCAAAAACGTAAAAAAAAACAACTTGTAAAGTAGTACTTCCGGTTGAGGAATATTGACACATAACGCACCGTCAGATCCCATGGTGATACCTAAACGTAATATCAAGTTTGAACTTTCTACGATTTTTCGTTTTTGAGCTATGCTGTTACACATACATACACACAACACACACACACAGACCATTTGCTAAAAACCACTTTTTGGACTCAGGGGACCTCAAAACGGATATTTCCGGTGAAAACTCAATTTCCGGTCGAAAATTTGACACGATTACAATAGTTCCTCTTACTAGGAGTAAGAGAAAGTAAAAAAAATGAATTAAAATATCACAGAATGAATTAGGAATAATTTAGAAAGAAAAAAATTTGATGCGTAATACTCACACAATCTTCACTACTACTGTTAATGTAAGTACGAAATTGACAAATTTATCTTGTAAACTTGAAATGTTCATTTACTTGTGCTAACATAAATATATGATAGTTATTGGTGATGTTAGTCTATCAAGGACTTCCTCAAGACATCCAATAATCCATTTTCCTTAGAAAAAGCTTCAAGCAGAAGTGATAGCTACGTTTCCCTTTAGATAGTATATGAACTTCTAAAAAAAAAAAACGAACGTACAGAGAATTGTTTCGGAAAAATTGTAAAAAATGACTTACAAAAAAAAGTCAATAATTAATTATATTAGATTTTGTTCAAAATCGCTGGTAGAGAGAGAGAGAGAGTAAATAATATAAGGTGAAATTTGAATCTCATGCAGTTTTTCATTTTTGAGATATGTTTGTTCCATACAGACATGCCAACAACTACAGGGTATTCGCTGGAAAACTTTTCATCGTAATCAACAGATCTCTGGTACATGTATTTCCGATTAAAATTCAATGTTTGGAATTTGACATGATCCCAATACTTACAATAGGAGTAAGAGAAATTGATAATACAGTATTTTCTTGCACTCCTGTTAAGAGGAAATATTGTGATCGTGTCAAATTTTCAATATCGAGTTTTCATTAGAAATATCCGTTTTTAGGCCACCTGAGTCCAAAATAGTGGTTTTTAGAAAATAGTCTGTGTGTGTGTGTGTATGTAACCAGCATAGCTTAAAAAACGAAAAATCGTAGAAGGATGAAACTTGATATTCCGTTTAGGTATCACCATGTGAACTGACAGTATGTTATTTGTCAAAATTCCTCAACCGAACGTACCACTTTACGAGTTGTTTTTTTTTTTTTGCGATTTTCCCAAAAATGGCTCCAACGATTTTCTTGACATTTTCAAATCAACTATACATATAAAGAGTTACAATTATTTATTTGAAACATTTCTCTGGGGAAATTCATTTAAGGGTACTTTTGCGGGAGCGGAGGAGGGGTTATGTTTTCCTTTAAAGTGCTATTTCATTTTATTAGACAATACTATCATCCAAATAATATTAATTAAAAGTTAAATATTTGTTGTGGTGGTTGGTTCCGCAGAGCTGGAGTGTGAAACTAAGTTGCTCTGTGCAAGTCTGTGTTGTCACACTGTCTGAAAAGCGCATCCTGAAGATGGGCGAACGCCCGAAACCGGTCGATGACCACAAAATGAAGCAGGCTACCACGGAAAAAGTAAAATATGTTGTTGAAATTCCGAGTTTGAAAAATCGAATGACCGGAAGTGCGTTTTTACTGAAATATATTGTTCACTTTTCGACTTCAAACAATTTCTTTAAACTTAGAATGAAAACTACAGATATAAAAAGTTACAAAATTTAATTTGTAACAATTTCTTCTGGTAAAGTCATTTAAGGGGCTTTCTGGGAGAGGGGCGTGGTTATGCTTTTCTCTAAAGTGCTATCGTAATTGATTATACAGTCTACCATCCAAACAAAATTAATTAGAAATAAATAGATTGCCAAAATTCGGAGTTTCAAGTAAATTAGTAAACCGTACGTTTTTACTGAACAGTTTTTTCAATTTTTGCGATTTTCCCCATACAAACACTGACGAATTTCATTAAATTTGGTACACTAACTGTAAGCAATGTCAATCACAATTTTGAAAACTTGAGTAAGAGAAAGTTGTGTGAGTGTATCACACCAGATTTTTTTGTTTCAATTAATTTTTTTTTTTTTTGTGCAACTATATACAGTATACAACAAGCAAAAGAGTAACTATAGTAAACATATATATATATAAATAATATGTAAATCCATATGTACACGTGACTTTAGTGATATGAACGACGTGCCAGTGATCCAGTGATGGGAGCCCAAACAGGACAGCATTATAGGTTAAGATGGTAGCGTGACCACCGTCGCTTCACCCTCCAACGTCGAATTTTGGGAAATGTTTTTGAACATATTCCGCATCAGAGAATTGTCGTTTGAATGTAACTTACAGTTTAGTCTGGAATGAAATTTTGTGCCGCGAAAGTGGGTGGGTAGCTCTGTGATGTTAATCGTTTGTCTAAACGTAGACCGAGAATATCGTATTTTATTTGTAATATGAATTATAATACTATTGAATTAAAGTGGAGGAAGATTCTTCCACTTTAGGAATAAGATGTGTTTGGATTTAAGTTTGTCTATCCTGAACACATCACTGCCCGGTGCCAAGGTTCAAGAATATGAAGATGAGATTATAGGGCGCGGGTTGCCTTGACGGAATCTACACGTTTGTACATGAAGAGAAAGAATCGCAGTATCATCTGAGAATGTAGAGAGGTAATTGTATTTGAAAGAGTTGGTAGATCAGCTCCTGCGAGAACTGGATAAATAAAGGAAGAAGAGGACTCTGGATGACTTGGATGTAACGATCGATGAGATAAGCTTAAATAGGTAGGGTGCCGTTAAGATTGTAAAGTAATCTCATATGCTTTAGTCAGCCAACAGCTTGAAGTATGTCTAAGAAACACCTCAACAGGAATGTTTTAGTTCCAGAGAAGTAGCAATTGTATCCACGACGCGATGAATTTGGTGAATAGTCGAATCGATGTTCAAGAATGGTATTTAGAGATGCTATTTCAATTTGGAGGCGGAAAAATAGAATGTGTTAAGGTCTTCTTTTTTTTCCATAAAAATGGGTAGAAGACTGATCGGTCGATATGAGTCTAGGAGGTGAGTAGGTTTATTTGATTTAGTTATCATTTTTAGCGAAGAGAATTTCCAGAGGATAAGAAAGTAAGTTGTTCGTAGGACTGAGTAGAATAGAACTTTTTTTATTTATTTAAGGCGCGTCAACATATACTGTCATTGGCACCCGGAGCCTTCTCAGTGCATTGCTGGCCTCCGGACAGTGTTCTATCGTTACAGCCAACAATGTCCATCACCGGGCAGTGAGCTGTAGAGACTCCTAGGAAGAAAAAATCTAAGGGTAACACAGCTGGACTCGAACCCGGGTCCTCCAAGTGGGAGTCCAATACGCTAACCACTTAGCTATTCCCTTCCCTAGTTGAATGAATTCTTTTGTTTGTTTTAGTTTATAAATAGTAGTAATTGTTGTTTTTTGTTTTTTTAAAACAAATAATAAATTATTTCTCATTAGGAAAAGATAAGTTGAACATGTTAGCCTTGTTTGTTACATGTTTCAATATTTACAAACAAGGCTAACAAAATTTCACATAATGAATGTTATAAATAAAATAATGTTTCATTTTTCGTTTATTTTTTTTTAACAGAATTAATTAAGTTTGAAAATTAATTTATGGTAATTATAGTTTACTTATGTAGATAATGGAAACCATCATTTTTGCACTATTTAATTTTACCATGTTTTTCAAACTTGAAATTTTTCATAGTAATTTCAGTTTTCATTTAACGTTTATAGATGGCACCACAAATCAATTTGCTAGATGTAATTTTTTTATAGGTATGTTTATTTTTACAAGCTTATAGATGTTTCAAATTTACAATAGACATCGATATTATTTTAGGCGTAATATTAATGAAATATAAAAATGTGGTGACCGAACATTCGCATATCTCTTACTGCAATTTTTTTTTTTTTTTAGTTTATGGCACGTCAATATCTATGATCATTGTCGCGCGGAGCTTTCGCAGTGCACTGCCGGCCTCCGGACAGTGTTCTCTCGTTACAGACTACACTGTTCCATCACCGAACAGTGACCTGTAGAGGCATCTAGGAAGAAAAAAAATCTAAGGCTTGCACAGCTGGTCTCGAACCCAAGTCCTCTGCGTGGGACTCCCAGTACGCTAACCACTTAGCTATTCCCTTACCTTTACTGCAATTTACATAGTTATACGAGGTGTGTTCAAAAAGTAACGGGAATTTTGAAATTTCGCGGGTTATATTAGTCAGATTTTTTTCGTTGATGTGTTGGTAAACATATCTTTGAAATGTTTTTGGGTGTGGATGTTGTGATTGTTGTTTGTAGTAGCACGAGAGCTTGTTGTTTTAGTAAAAGGGCTTGTAAGTGTATATGTTTAAGAGAGAAGTAATAAGAAATAATTAAAAAAGTAGTCACCACTGCTAACAATAAATATATTCTTTCAAAATAATAACTATTTTTAGGTTAGAGCTGCCAACCAGAAATATAAAAACATGTACAACAGACATGTAGTTTAATAGTTGCAGATATATTTGACATATATTGCAACCATAAAAATATTGTCTGGTATGAAATACTTCAGCGAATTTTCTCTTACTGCAAACCTGTCAAATTTAAGTTGCAAATAAAAGGTGTTTGTATCTGCTCGGACAGCCAAGCTGCGTTGAAGGCGCTTAACTCATGTGTCTTCACTTCCAGATTGGTGTTGGAATGTTCTAAAAGAGTGGAAGATCTTTCTTTATTAAAGGATTGGGAATTTTTGGTTATGAGGAGGTGGATAGGTTTGCCAAATTAGGTGCCTCTCTCCCTTTCATTGGTCCAGAGCCTGCTGTTGGTGTGTCTTCTAGCACAGGTTTGTCGGGCTTTCAGACGTGGATGACCTCACAGCACTCATCCTTTTGGATGAGTGCAGTAGGTTATCGGCAGTCTAAATTGGGGGGCCCAGACGGAGCTTTGAGTAGCGGGGTCCGATGTCTTTCACGGACCTCCCTCAGACATCTGGTTGGATTCCTCACTGGGCATTGTGGTTTAAGGAGACATCTCTATATAATGGGACTCGTGCCTGACCCCTTTTGTAGAGTTTGTGAGACTGAGGAGGAAACACCCATGCATCTTATGACGAATTGTTTGGGTTGTGAGGAGATTAGGTTTAGGACCTTCGGCCGGTGTAGGATATCGGTAGAGGATCTTAAGCTGTGTCCTTTTAAGGTTTTGGTCCGATTTGTTCGGTCTGTGGTGAAACTTAGATGGTTAAACCCTGGGCCTGGATTTTTGTTCTAGTCCCAGTGGTAGGTATTCTTTAGGGGTAGCTATATGGGCCCGAGGGGGCTTTGGATGGCGTAGGGTTTACTTCCCTCCCCTTTTGTGAATAAATAATAATAATATGTTGCAAATATTCCTTTTAACCTGGAATAATTAATAAACCTATAATTGTCCTACACTATATAAGGTGTTGGAGAACCGTAAATTGCACATATTAGTTTCAGGATCAGGTAATGAATGTGGCTCTATATAGCAAACCGCATGATAGCGCTGCCAACCAGCTCATAAACATTGGTTGTGCAAATGATTGTTTTTAAGCCTATGTTCCCCCAGAATCCATTAAAAATCCATTTTTATGCAAAAAAAAAAAACATTTCAAATAAATGTAATTTATTTATATCTATGCAGTTCGTATTCCATTTTAAGAAAATTGTTGTAATCATGTCGAGGAAATTTTAAAAACTTACAAAAACCTAGTATGCAGAGTTGACTACCGGTTCTCAGCTTTCAATTTTCTTCATATTTGGAATTCAAACAATACTTCCAATCAATGTAAGTTAATAGTATGTAGATCGTGAAATCACACAATGGACTGAATTGGGCACTTTACTAGTTGAAAATGATATTTATTAAACTTCTAGCTATTTAAATTGGAATGGTTTATGAAGATCGCTAAACGCTAAAAAACATAAAACATTCAGTAGTCACACTTTCAGTTTATGGATTGTGCGACGAAACCTTCTTGACACAAACGGTGTAGGCCCCTTGACGCAGTACCTGGTTTTAGCTTTCTACTTTTTTACGATTTTAAGTTAGTTGGTTCTCACACTTACAATGACCATTTTACCGTCTTTTAAAGAGTAAGGAGAAAGTGTAAATTACTAAAACAATTTTCTCTTACAACAAATATCACAATTTTAATTAGTATATTTTCTTATAATCCGAAATAGTTAATAATGTTATAGTTGTTCCTAGTTCTAGGATCAGGTACTGAAAGTAGATTTATAGCAGACCGTATGTAACAGCAACCAAAGAGAGTAAAGAGAAGAGAAACGATCCCAACTACTCTCTCAGGCTGGAGTGGGAAAAACTGTATAAATACAGCGTCGGACAGTCCACAGGAAGATAGTTGGATACAGTTCAATATAGTTTACTATAGTTCATCATCTCGCCAGCCTCACTTCGTGTCATTTTCAAACCACTCGACCTTTTAACCATTATCTATTGTAAAGTCCAGGCAAACTGTGTCTCATTATTATTATTATTATTATCATACATAGCTAACCAGTTTTAACCATGTCCTCTTATTTCATCAACTCAGACACATTCTCTCCACCTAACTCATCAATAAAAGCGTATGAGATCGCTGCCAACCATTCCAGAAATATTGTATGAGCAATTTAAATTTTTTTAAGATTTAGCTCCTCTAGAATCCACCTAAAATCATTTTTTATAGAGAATAAAAAAGCTTCAAATGAAAATAGTAGGTTTATTTGTAGATTTAGTGTTGAAGTTAAAAAAAAAAAAAATCATTTAAACCATTTTTGAGAAACTTTCGAAAAGGTCAGAAATTTATCTTGTAATCGATTTTGCTTCAAATTTGGAATTCCAGCAATGTTTGCAATGTACCATAATATTATATAACTATAATATATTTTACTGAAATGGTACTTCAGCAGAAAGATTAAAATTACTGTTCCCCCCTGCACCTCCAAAAAGACAATTTTTCTTGAATAACTTTTCCTCTAAAGTGGTATTTCAGTTTATTACACAATTCTGTCATCTTGTTGAAATCCGAGTTTGAAATAAACGTTTGAAATAATTATTTTTCAAATAAATGTGTAAGCATTTATATGTTTACGTAATATATAATGTGTACGAATTTTAAGGAAAATCGTTGGAACTGTTATCGATAAAATCCCGAAAAACCGTAAAAAAAAAAAAAAAACATTCACGACGGGGGCATGCATTTTTTCAGTTGCAAGATTATCGTTTTCCAGATATTTTGTTTAAACACATGCACACACACACACACACACACGCAGATCAATCCTTCAAAACATTTTCTTCGTACGCAGACGATGTATCTTTATCAGCAATCAGTGCTTATTTGATTGACATCCAAGAATTTTTTTTTTTTTTTTGTACGCTCTACATTTATTTTATTTTACTATTTATTTATTTTACATGTATACAATACACACTGTTACATGATAGATGGGGCGTGATTTGACATACAGACTATTTACATTCAGTAATTAGCAGAAAAACAAATGGAAAAAAAAATTAAACAAAATGAATAGTAAAATAAAAATTAATAAAACAAAAAGACCTTAATTTGACAATATCATTGAAGACAAAAGCTAAATAAAACAAATATAAATTAAAAATTAAAAGGTATCCATTAAAAATCTAAAAGAAACTTTCTCAATTTGTTATTTAATATTTTATTTTATTTGTGACATTTTCCGTGGTAGCCTGCTTCATTTTTTGGTCATCGACCGTTTTCGGGCGTTCGCCCATCTTCAGGATGCGTTGTCTCAGACAGTGTGACAACACAGACTTGCACAGAGGAAATTCAGTTTTACACACTGACTCTTTATTTTATTGTTTTTATTTCAATTATATTTATTTATTTATTTATTTTTATTATATTTATTTATTATTTATATTTTATTACTTTTATTTTATTGCCAGAAAAAAGCTACATCCTTATTGGCTAGGTCAAGTTACAATATAATTTGAATTCACAAAATTGTCAAGACGAAAAATTAATTTTAAAATATTCATGTATCTCATACAGTGGGTCCGCTAATAACAGTTTTTTTTAACATTAGTTTTGAAACAGTTCAAAGTATTAATTTTTTACATTCTCTGGTAAATAGTTGTAAAGAGAGATGGACAAACTATTGAAGCTGGTATGAACTTTTGCCACCCTGTGTCTATTCTGGACAAGATTATTGCGTTTTCTGATGAAATGATCATGAACTTGCGAGAAACATAGAAATGAGCCGCCTTCATTGCACTTTACATAGACGAGACATTGAAAAATAAATATGGCTGGTAGTGTCATTATGTTCAATTTCTTAAACAAAGAACGACATGATACTTTCGAGTCTAAACTCAAAGTGACTCTAATTGCCTTCTTTTGTAACCTAAATATTTTTTTACATTCGGCAACAATACCCCAAATTGTAGTACCATAGTACAAATGGCTATGATGCATATGCAAAATATGCCAACTTTAAAGCTTCCAAGTCAAACGATATTCTTAATTTTCTCAAAGCACAGCTTCCACGAGACACTTTACCCATGACGTTATTAAATTGATCTGTCCAGTTCAGTTTTGAATCTATGAAAATGCCTAAAAAATTGATAGCTTTTTTTCAGTCCCAACATAATTTCCTACTTTAATAGTAATCACTTTTTATTTTGTCCTGGTTTGAACTTAGCTTATTAGCAGCACACCAATCGAATATAGAAATTAATGCAATTATTAACGGATGTGTTAGCTGCATTTCTAACTTGTACCGCAAGATAATCGGCATATAAATATAGCCTAATTATATCATCGTTATCAAACATTACCAATTTTAAACTGTTAATTATAAATTTATACACATCAAATAAATGATTCTTTTTATTTATAGAGAAAATACTCGTCGTAGTTAATGATAGTTGATATTTACATAAATATCTCTCTCTCTACAAAGAAAATGCAGTACATTCAATAAACATGTGAGACAAGGATTCCTGACTAATGTTACAGAGAGCACAAGTTGACTCCAAATTTGCCTCATACTTAACACCGTACTGTACACGATTAACCTTTTTTCGGATGACATTCTTACTTGACTCACACCCTTTTCTGACCAAAAAGAAACCCAATTCTGAATTGTTTAAGAGATAAGTTGGACCTGGAGAGGATTGATAATCCTATAGTACTATGTACTTTATGCTTGTTAACGAGCACTCTAAATTTAAGTAATAGGATATATAACTCCTGTAGATATCAATTTATAAGAAAACAGATTGACGTTACTTATCATTTCTTACATTCATGTTTATTATGGTCAGGCTGTACTGAGTTTCTAGTTAAGGGGAATTTCGCAATTGTTCACCAAATTATATTAGATTTGACTAAATACATATACAGTGAAAAACGTTTAAGACGAAAACGCTTAACAAGAAAAATCTGTTAATAAGAAATCCTACTGCGGTCCCGACAAAGTACTGTGTAATTTCATACATATATTTTTTACTTTTAACACGAAACAAATATTGCTTAATACGAAAAGATGGCACTTTCCGGACGAATAAAATATACCTATTTTCTGCAGGCACATCGCCACGTAGATTTTTTGGCTTATTTGTACTTTCTCTTACTCCTAATATGTATTGTAATCATGTCAAATTTTCGATGTCGAGTTTTCACCGGAAATATCCGTTGAGAGGTCCCCTGAGTCCAAAAAAGTGGTTTTTAGCAAATGGTCTGTGTGTGTGTGTTTGTGTGTGTGTGAACAGCATAGCTCAAAAACGAAAAATCGTAGAAAGTTCAAACTTTATATTCCGTATAGGTATCACCATGAGATCCAAAATCATCTGTCATCTGCCAAAATTCCTCAACCGGAATTACCACATTACCAGCTGTTTTTTTTTTACTTTTTTTGCAATTCTCAAAATGGCTCCGACGATTTTCTTGAAACTTTGTACATCAACTAAAACATTTCGCTGGGAAAATTCATCTAAGGGGAGTTATGGTGGAGCGGTGTGGTTCGGTTTTCCTCTAAAGTGCTATTTCAGTTCATTCTAAAATTCTATCATTTAAAAAATATTATTCGAATTAAATATGTAGTTGAAATTCCGAGTTTGACAAAAATCGGATGACCGGAAGTGCGTTTACTTTACCACTTTATTAAATGATTTTTTTTCACTTTTTCGCGATTTTCTCAAAAATGGCTCCAATGATTTTCTTGAAACCTTTTATATAAACTACACATACAGAGATGTACAATTTTTATTTTAAATATTTCTCAGAGAAAATTCATTTAAGGGCACTTTTAGGGGAAGGGTGGGGGTTATGTTTTTTTTTCTAAAGTGCTATCATAGTTTATTATACAATTCTATTATCCAAAAAAAAAATATTAATTAGAAATAAACAGATGGACTAAAATTTCGAGTTTCAAGAAAATTAGTAAACCGGAAGTGCGCTTTTACTGAACAATTTTTCAGTTTTCCACGAACTCCGACGATTTCATTAAATTTGGGTACACTTAGCATAGAATTTGTCAATTTCAATTTTTTTTTTTTTTTTTTTTAATTTAAGGCGTCTCAACATCTGTGGTCACTTGCGCCCGGAGCCTTCTCAGTGCACTGCCGGCCTCCGGACAGTGTTCTCTCGTTACAGACAACACTGTCCATCACCGGACAGTGAGCTGTAGAGGCTCCTAGGAAGAGAAAATCTAAGGGTAGCACGGCTGGATTCGAACCCGTCATCTCCGCGTTGCTTTCAATTTTGAAAGACTGGTGTAAGAGAAAGTTTTGTGAGTGTTTCAGACCAGATTTTTTTCGTAAATTACTAGGTTTCCGCTTGTCTTTGAGTAAGTAGGTAAATGTACCGGCTATTGTAAAAACATTACACTTATTTTTCGAATTCGGTGAATTTTGTGTTAAAATCAGCGAATTTTGTGTTGTTGTTTTTTTTGTATTTTTAATATATAAACTTATTTTTTTACGTGTACAATGGCAGAGAAATCGGGACGAAAACAAACCGCTATTTTATCGTTTAATAAGAAATTCTTTTAACAAGAAAAAATATTTCGGTGCCCTCAGTTTCATGTTAAACGTTTATCACTGTAGGTAAAATTCATTTATTTATAAAAATTGTAAATATATGGGTAACAATCATATAAATAAATAGGTAAATCTAAACTATGTAAATCGCAAATAAAATGAAGTCATATGAGCATTTCAGCCTCGATTTTTTTAATTTTTTTATTTGTGAATACATTGTTACATATTAATTAATAAATTAGATAGTTATTATTGACCAAGCAATACTCAAAAAAAACTTAGTCTAAAAACAAAAATTAAGAAGAAGAAGAAAATGTAAAAAACTAAATAAATGAAAATTAATTCGATAAAAATACCTGACAAAAACGACCAATAAAATTTAATTATTAAAATAATAAAACTTTAATATTTAATTAATCTTTATCAGATGTCGTCGTCGAATAGCGTTGTTGGATTTAGAAATGCAACAAGAAAATGCTAATGTACATGTTTGTACACAATATATATTATATGAAATATGGGAAATAATATATTTAACGCAAAATAAGAATAATCAAACTAAATGTTGAAAAGTAAGTGAAATTTACAAATGAAAAGACTAGGAAATAGAAATAAATAAATAAACTAATTAATTAGGAATAACAGTTAATACTAATTAAGAAATAAATAAACCCCCATTAATGATAACAGTTCTTCATAACGAAGAAACAGGAATGGCATAGCAATCCAAAACAGAAGTCATAAGTATCAGAATCTGGTGTGATACACTCACAAACTTTCTCGTTTCTACATTTATCAAAATTGCAATTGACAAATTTTAGAGTTTGTGTACCAAATTTGATGAAATTTTCGCAGGAGTTCGTCAAAACTGAAAAAAAAAGCTTCAGTAAAAACGCACTTCTGGTTTAATAATTTTCTTGAAACTCGGAAATTAAGCCGTCTATTTAAGTATTTGTAATTAATTTTGTGTGGATTGTAGAATTGTATAATCAACTATGATAGTACTTTAGAAAGAAACCCGTCCCCCAGAAGTGCTCTTAAATGAATTTTTCTAGAGAAATGTTCTGAATAAAAGTGGTAGATCATTGTATGTATAGTTGATATATCAAGATTGAAAAAAAAAAAAGAGTCGGACCCATTTTTGAGAAAAGTGCAAGAAAGTAAAAAAAAAAAAAAAAATTACCAGAAAAATAAAAAATACATTTCAGGACAAACGCAAACTTCCGGTAATTCGATATTTTTTCAATTTCGGAATTTCAACATCACATTTAATTATATTAATATTATTTAGTTTTACAGAATTGTATAATCAACTATAATAGCACTTTAGAGAAAATTATGAACTCACCCGTCTCCCAAAAACGCCCTTAAATGAAATTTTTGTAGAGAAATGTTTTGAATAAAAGTTATAGATCTTTGTATTTGTAGTTTTATAATAAATTTGATGAAAATCGTCCGAGCGATTTTTGAGGAAATTGCAAAAAAGTAAAAAAAAAAAAAAACCAGTAAAATGGTACATTCGGTTGAGGAATTTTGACAGATAATGTACTGTCATTTCCCATGATGATCCCTAACGAAATATCAAGTTTCAACTTAGTACGTTTTTTTTTTTTTTTTTTGAGCCATGCGGTTCACATACACACACACACACACAACGGATATTTCCGGTGAAAACTGGATATCGAAAATTTGACACGATTACAATACTTCCTGTTGCTAGGAGTAAGAGAAAGAAAAATACCACAGAAACAATAAATTTAGACGATGCCATCACAAATCTAGAAACCACTTAACACATTACGGCAATATGTATAATTCTTGCACAAACAGATTACATCCGTCCATATAACCAAGTTACAAATACCATTTGCCAAGAATCTTTTATGGTCAGAATATATAGGTTTCTAAAAAGAATTAATATTCAAAAACACGTATAGTTAAAATTTGTGTAAATAATGGATATGGCATCACACTAAATTTCATATTTATAAAGATGCAAATTTTTTTATTCTATATGTAGGAAAAAGTAGATTTAATTAGCAAATTTATTCATTTTTACTGTCAACATTCATTTATTTTGTCACCATCTTTAATTAGGAAAGCGATATTCACAAAGCAGAAATGTTTAAAGAGATCAAAAATATTGAGTCCATGCAAGAAAATCCTACGGTTTTGATAGGATGAAATATATTTTAAAAATAATCTTAAAAAAAAAACAAAATTAGTTAAATTATTTAATAATTTATTTAATGCAAATTTATGCGGTTAGCAATGTTGAAACATTTTGAAGATGAAGGAATTGTGTGACGTTTACAATACACTCTTTTGGTTGAATATTTGCAGTAAGTTTCTGCTTAACCCATTTTCAGCGAAAGGTTCATATACGAACCATTATTTAAAACATTTAAAAAAAATATTATTTAACAGGAAACTGTGTTTAGATTTTGACTGTGTCTTTATAAAGGTTTCTTATAACTGAATTAATTTTTTCAAAGCAAAATGCTTCTTATTACTTACTCCATCTATCGTTGAATTACTGAAAAATTGCAGACAGGAATATGGTTTAAGTAATTTTTTATTTTTTCTGAAAAAAAAATTTTTTTTGTTTACTATTTTGAGGATTTTTATTCTGGAGGGTTCATTAATTATAACGGATAAGTTCTAAAAATTATTATCATAGATTTTATTAATTAAAAATGGACCGAAGCTTAATGGTGCGTTAGCGAACCATTGGCCGAAACCGTTGCACATCGATTTCTCAGTAGGCTTGCCTGTCAGTGCAGGCTTACACTTGTTTCAGCAGTTACAAACATGTTTCTCTAATATCGATATCTACACTTTTACAATATAACATTCATTACATTGTCAGCTATTGTTCAGCAACCAAGTGTTACATTTTTGTTACTGATTTTTTTTTTCTTCAACTTTTTTGAAAAATACGTACGGAATAAAGCCGTTATCAAACGTACAGAGGTACGATAGAAATAACAGAAAAGATGTTATGATACCTCAGCTGAATGCGGTAACAATATATAATAAGAATATGGGTGGAGTAGATCTTCATGATAATGTGATAGCCAATTACCGAATAAAAATTAGAGGTAAAAAGTGGTGGTGGCCACTTTTTATCAATCTTTTAGATAGCATAGCTGTAAATGCATGGAAAATTCACTGCCTTACTTCAAATAAAATGTCACAGATAGAATTTAAGTCTATTGTGGCTAGAACACTTATAAGGTTAGAGAATGAACCAATTATTCGAAATCCTACACCACAGCCAGAAAACCCTACAAAAGGAAGACCACCAAAAAATGCTGTGCCAGTCGAAATAAGATTTGACAATGTTGGGCATTTGATTGTGAGAGAAAAAGAAAGTGCTAAGAGAAGGTGTAAAATTTGTAAAACCCATACCATTTACAAGTGCAAGAAATGTTACATACATCTGCACCCGGAATGTTTTGTGGGGTATCATACAAAATAACATATTATAGAATTTGTGTAAATACAGTACAATTTTTATTTCTTGTTTGTATTTAAGTAAGTAAACGTGTGCGAAATGGAAATTTAATTTAGTATAAACGCTATTGTTAAAATATACCTGAAAATCCTATTATCCCCACTGAGACAATGGTTTCAGCCAATGGTTCGTATACGAACCATTTTATTTTTAATTTCCGGTTGAAAATAAAAAAAAATAAAAACACTTTTTTTATAAATTTAGATGTTACCTAATCAGTGAAAAAAAAATAAAAATGAAAATTTAATTTTTGATATACCTGGCCGAATATGGGTTAATTAGTACTAAATTTTATCTATATTTGTACAAAATTAAGAAATACATATAAATGCGTTATAATGATTTATTCGGTTTTATAGAAAATAGAATCCGAACTCGCAAAAGATCTCGAAGGTCTACGGCCTAGACTCTAGGTTAATAAAGACTTCTCTAAGTGCGATATAAGAATAAGAAATTTTAAAAAGTGACTTAGCCAAAAACAACTCTAACCATGAAGTACTATATTCTTTTTGCACTATATTTTTTGGAATTAAACAATGACTGGGAAATAGAAATTTTGTTTCCAGAATTGCTTGCTTCATTTTGTGAGCATAAACCGTGTGATGGATGCAAGAAACTTGAAATAATATTAATTTTTAAATAAATCTAAATTATCAAAATATGTTGCGAAAGGACCAGCCAGGTATAAAGTCCAGTTACTCGTAAGGTTCAAGAACAATTATGGCATTGTACTGTACTACCCCTTCTTCTCACAGGGGAGGAATTGAAACAAAGAGAAGAGATATTTTAAGACAGACTCGTTCTAGCTACCAAAGTGAAAACATCAGAGCCAATATCAAGTTTTAAGAGTTTATTCCATTTAAATTATAAGCATATTGTTGTTAACTTAATTTCCCTTAGAGAATATATCTTTTGAAAAACAGTGTGACTACTTCATTATTGCTAAAACTTCATTCTCTTTTAAACTACATATTTACAAGCCCTTCATACAAAATCGCTCGTGCCACACAACCAGCTTACCACATTTACATCATCACACCAACACATTACAACCGGTTCGAGATGTTCGCCCCTCTACAAAATATTTTGATAAACAGATTGTCGTTTCAAGCAATGTGATTGCAAACTTATGGACATGAAAACCGATATTCGAAAATCTTACCGGTAAGTGAACGATTTACAAATGATATCGGTTAGCTCCACCAAAAAAAACAAAAACTAAACACACAACCATGCACACATAATACAATAACAAATATCAATTTACACGCTATTAGCTTTACTGACGAGTTTCTATTTTCACAAAACGCACACACACAATCACCCTACAATTAGCATTGTTGTTGGGGATAAAATACAACAATAAAAAGTTTCAATACGGATTTAAAAAGTGAGTCTGGTTTTTTAATTGAATGCATTTGTCAATTAAAGATAGTGTCGCTTTGAAATATTTGTTTATTTATTTTGTATTAATTTGATTTTGAGAAATTATATACTTTTATTCAGAAAATTATTTATTGTCCATTATTATTTACAGTTTACATTTGAAAAATTACAGTATCATTATTTTATTTGCTCAGTTCAATTTGTTGCTGTGTAAAAAAAAGTAAAATGCTTTATTCTGAAATTTCTCGAACTTCTTTTTATATTTTTCTTCTATATATTATGCTTGCGAGTCATTATTTTTCCGGATTGGTTGTTTTTTAAAAGATATTCAAGATATAGAAATATTGATGAATTTAACTCGACCTATATTATTAAAAGAGACAAAATATAGACCAGATATAAAACATTTTGTATTTAAGATAAAACAATAAAAGTCTCATTAATAAATGTGCAACAATATACGATTAGATGTGACAAATTAGGAGTTGAATTTTCAAATTTTATTTATTATTACTTCATTTATATAAATCCATCTCTATTTTTAGATTTATTTAAATAAACATTGGCAAAACTGAATTTTTCTATTAACTTTTTCTCCTTAAAAAAGAAAATGCCTGTCAGCAAGTCGATAACTTTGAATTTATTCATTTTTGACACGCGCATGAAAAAGAAGGTTTGCACCCACTAGAGTAATACTAGTCTAACACAATACTAACTAAAACACCACAATCTAACACAATGTTAAGTAAGAGAAAAAAAATGTTGCAACCAAAATGACATTCTATCCAACTCAAAATATTTGATTAATTCCAAAAAAAAAAAAAAAGGATAATAAGAAATTAAATCATAATTACGAATATTTAAAATATAAAATAATGGGGTTAGCGAAAAACCCTATTACCGCTCGTAATATTATTAGTCAAACAAATAATACCATTTAGTTTTATTCTATTTTTTTTTGTAACCTTGAAAGAATACTACATATTTGTATACTGTTTTGCTATGTATATAATCAAAACTTCCGTTTCTTTCTGAAATTCAAAAAGTAGGACAACCGAGAAATCTAGCTCGGCTTGTATATTACAATCTGATAAAATATGAATCAAACATAAAGCATTTATTAAATCCTTTTTATTTAAATAAATAAATATAGGCTGAAGAGAGCTGGGCAGTTTAATGTCAAAACCGTTCCAGTAAAACACAAAATAAAATTGTGATTCTACTGAGAAATTAGTAACAATTATAAGGGAAGGGATTAGCTTGTCCTAGCGTGCTGGACTCCCAGGCGGATGTCCCGGGTTCAAGTCCTGCTGTGCTACCGTTAAATTTTTTTCTTCCCAGAAGCTTCTACAACTCACTGCCCGGTGATGGGTAGTATTACCTGTAAAGAGATAACGTTGCTCGGAGCCCGACAGTGCATTGAGAAGTCTTCGGGGAAGCACAATAGATCTTTCAGGTTGCATTGCACTATCACCTAACCCAAATAAATATAATCAATCTATTACACTCACAGATAATTGTACTGTATCTTTAAATTACATTTAAGAGCATCACTAAAATCCAATAATACAAGAATACAAGAATACAAACAAGAATACAATAATTCTAGATAGCCATACATTTACCCCTAGCTGGTTAAAGCTAATGCGTTAGTTTTCCTCTTTTTGTCTATATCAATGTATTTTTTATTAATGAAATCTTTCAAAATTGGAAAATAGACGAGTATCAAGATAAACGAACCTACAATATTTTATTCAATCAAAAGACATTACTAAAATAAAATAATATTTAAATTATACCATAAAATGGATCAACCACAGATTAGTTAACCATAGAAATTAAATGTCCAGGAACAATTTAATTTTAAATCAAAATTAAACTTCAAACTAAAAAAAAAAAAAAAAAAATTACTTATAAATATAAGACCCTTTATTTAATAAACTAAAGAATAAAACTATAAAAATTTCTAGAAAATGAAATGCACTACCTTTTCTTTGGTTATCCACATATTAGTTTTGAGCTGGGGCGGGGTTGGTGTATTGGTTATGAGCATGGACTTGTAAGTGGGAGGACCCCAGTTCGAGTCCAGCGTATAACTAAATTTTATATTGTTTAAAAAATATTAATAGTAAAGTAGGTGCTTCCGCCCCCGTCCACGACACCTAATTTGGTAGTTGGACGTTAAGCCCGCCTGAAAAAATAGGCATTACTTTACTTTACTTTACTTTACTTTATTAGTTTTGAGCAATTAATGAGTTTTTTAAAATATACAACTTCTTTGAGTCCAAAGAAGTTTTTTTCATAAAAGAAAAATATAATACATTTTAAAAGAAGCGCTAATTGCCATACCAAAATCAATGTGAATCCATATAATTTATGTGCCCTATGAATCCATAATCAAAACGAATTTTATAGTTGTAAACCGAAGGGGAAAAAAGACAAATTCGACGACCTCTTCTATGGGGTGGCCACCAGTTGGCTAAGTAAGAAAACTAACGGGGTTTCAAAAAAAAAAAACAAACTTCTGTATATGGAAGAAACTCAGGCCATTATTATTATGCTAGAATCAAATTAACTTTGTCATTGACAATCTACAAGTTAAAGAGTAACCTTTGGTGATGTTTTGATGAATTTCAACCGAAACATACAATATGAAAGCTCGTTCTGATAAGTGGTAAGTGGAAAAATTAATTTTGAACTTGTTTGAATTTACAATTTTGAGTTTATATTGAATACACACCCCATAAACAAATTACTTTTTGTTATCGGAGACATTTTCCGTGGTAGCCTGCTTCGTTTTGTGGTCATCGACCGGTTTCGGGCGTTCGCCCATCTTCAGGATGCGTTTTTCACGCTAGGTGTTAAGATTAGTTAGTGTGAAGCTAAGTCTCTGTACGAGTCTGTGTTGGCACACTGTCTGAAAAACGCATCCTGAAGATGGGCGAACGCCCGAAACCGGTCGATGACCACAAAATGAAGCAGGCTACCACGGAAAATGTCTCCGATGCTTTCCAGCTCTGCGGAACCAACCACCACAACAAATACTTTTTGTTAATTTTATTGGTTTATCTATAGTGACAATCTTGTATTTCTATAGGAAAATGAATTTCCAAAAATCTCACAAGAAACGCTCACATGTGATTTCCAAATTTCGGTTCCATTTTAATTAAAAATAATCAAAATAGTGAAAGAGAAGAGAAAAACACATTATTTCACAAGAAATTGTGCAAAATATGTGGCTGCACAAATGTGCATAAAAATATTGAGTTGCTTAACAAACACAGCATACTAAAATCAATTCCATGAACATATTTCAATTATTCGAGTCAAAGTTTAAAATTATTCAGAAAGATTATTAGAAATAATCAAAACACAGTCTGTACACAGTATTCGTAAAAGATACAAGTCATAAAATTAATATTGACAAGATGAAATTCTCGAGTCTAAAACCAGAAAAAAAATAGAACATTAACAGTAGATAATAAATAAACAAAAGAACTAAAAGCAAAAAAACAAAAAATTGAAATAAATTAAATTTGACGAGGATTTCGTTCATTGGCCGTATATGTGGCTATGTAAAATACTAAGCGAATCGGATATAATTTGCTTCGTAATGGTCAGAAGATGATTCTCATCTATTCCGACCTGGTCAAAGAAATCGCTCGTAGTGCGGGGTATTGCTCCTTTACTTCTGAACCAATTCAATTCAATTCAATTCTTCTTTATTACTTTTAAGATAAATATCTTACAGCAAGAGTTGAGTCTTTTACAAAAAGATATTATATAAAGAAAAATTATAAAATAATACAGTACCAAAAGAGGCAAAATGAAGTACATTCTTCTTATGAATAATAACAATAAGAAATACAGAACCAAAATTATTAACTATGATAAGATTATTGTATCCAATGTAAAATAAAGAAAATAACTAATCAATTTGATATCTAAAGATGTATCTAGGGCAATCTCATCATCATATAATCGAGTATTTAGAAATATAAGTACGTTGGGACTCGGAGAACCTTATATTTCATTACAGTGCCATATTAATAAGCTAAGAGTATGTGCCCAATTAAGATTGTTTAGTGACAAGTTTTGTAGAATTTATCTTAATAATATAACATACAGATTTGATCCTGATCAGTTATGCCCTTTATGTAAATCTGGTAATGACAGCATAGGTCACTTCCTGTTATTTTGTCCCACGTTAAATCAGTTTAGACAGTTATACCTCTCGATTCATATTTCAAACCCATTAAATGATGAATCTCTTATCTAACTACTAGTAATAGAGTCTCATACTAAAGTCAATAATCTTTTTCATTATATACAAAAGTCATTAAAGTTAAAGAACTTTACTTCTGAACCACAAACTCCTTACTATAATGTTTTCATCCTCAAACACTCGTGGTATTTTTTTCTTGTAGGTGAGGAAGCCATTTCTCATAAGTACGCCTCTAACCTTCGTCGATTTTCACTTCCGGGTTAGGATCGTTACTTTCGAATCGGCTGGTTGGGTCGATGATCAAAGCATCTTTGTTCTCTTTAAATGCAACGATGTGGGGGCAAACCTATTTGAACCATCCGTGTCGATGCACTGAACTTCATCGAAACAGGTGTATCCTCTTTCAGTGAGAAGCTCGACAATACTTTTTTTAACCCTATGGTGTCGACGCATGACGAGGATCATGAATTAAAAAAAAATTTTAACTTATATTTGTAATCATTAAACAAACTGTAATAATCAGTAAGTAATCCGTTGAATAGACCCTACGTGCAATAGGCCAGATCACAATCGTGATTTTAAATTTTAAGATTCTAAATTAAAAAAAAAAAAAGACTCACGCTGAAATAAATGCAACACTATTTTAAATACAAAACAATATTAGGTTTATTACTTTGCCCGTTGATCTAGAAAAAACATTGAGCCTTTTTTAAATGGGTCCTTCTTACGTTGTGAATTATACATATATGTTGTGAAATAATTCCGTCGTTGTAATCATTTTTTTCTCTAATTATGTTTGTATAATTTTTTGACCCCGAATTTGTTAATTTCAAAATTCAATAAACAGTTCGTTGGTGTTTATCAACAAAATTGACGTAAATTTAATATAAATTTGTTTGCTAGTTTCTTTGTGTTATTATATTCTTCTTCTTAGTATTTCTTATTCTTAATTTAATTGTTTCATATTATATGTAATCAACTTCAAAGTGCTATTGTCTTTACATTAAATAATAATAATAATAATAATCAATATTTTGAATTATAAAATTAAATGCTTATAATCATGATGGGGTCAGGCAGAATAATAAACTCCTCAGCGACAGGGCTGCAGGAGCTGGGAAAAAAAAAAATACTGAAACATTTCACAAAGTATGTATAATTGACAAAATAAGAAGACTCGTTTCAAAAAAGGCTCAATAGTTTTCTAGAGACAAGCCAAAAAAAATAGCATTATTTTAGCAACAGTCTTTTTTACTTTAGAATCTTAAATTTAAGATCTACTGAAACATAGTATAAATTCAGGGTTTAAATTTTAAACCGAACTACTTTTATACATTTTAGCCCAAAGATTCAAGATACCAGCTGAATAAAGGGGGGATGCTATTAAGGGGTCCATCATTTTGAAATTAGAAAAGACAAAATTATAAGCATTTAACATAATATATAGGGTATCTTGAAATATTTTGCTTAATTTTGTATTGAGAATTTTTTATTATTTTATTAATAATTACCGGCAATTCGAGTGGTTGATTAAACAAAAATGAAACTTTAATGAAATGAGGGTCAAATAAATAAATAATTATAGAATGAAGAATAGTTTTCAAGCTACAATTTAAATACAGTTTATTTTCTGCATCATATATCCAATATTTTCGAACCATAACTGTCAGTGTATACTGTTGCAATGGGTATACATTAAAGATGCATGTGCTTTGGTGATGTTAAAAAACATGCATATTTAATTTGATACCCATTTTACCAGAAACATTGCCAGCTGTTGTTTCAAATTGGATACAAAACAGTATCAAAATTGTGTCTTGATAACTTTTTTTATTCTATAACTGAATAAGCAAGGATAACTAATTCAAGCACAATCTCACACAAATAAATAAGCATTTTTTTTTTATTTCTATAATAAATTCGCGCCAAATGACATTTGTGTTTTCTATTTTTATTTTAAATTCATGATTATTAAAATCAGTTATTAATAGCAATAATAAAATTTTTTATTTAATTAAAAAAAATAAAATGTTTAAATGTATATGTAAAGCTGTAAAAATATTCTGAAGCTTTACTCTCCTAGTCCTAGTCATAAAATGGATTTAACCAATAAAATTCTTATAAAGAATTCAATAAATAATATTCAAACAACAGCTTAAAAGACACCAATATTATATCTCTAATTGTGTAAAAGCTAATTGTGCTTGAATAATGAAGGCTGATGCATTTAAGTTTCCCAATTATTTTATTATGTATCGTATTCATCAAACTATGCTGTAATTTACAGTGAAAAAACAAATTGAAATTGTTGTGATTGGTTCCGCAGAGCTGGAAAGCACCAGAGATATTTTCCATGATAAACTGCTTCTTTTGATGGCCATCGACCGTTTTTGGGCGTTCGCCTATCATCAGGATGTTTTTATCAAAACAGTGTGATAACATAGACACTTGCCCAGGGCACTATACTCAAGAGTGTATTAACTGATTTTGTTCTGGGCAAGTCTATGTTATCACACTGCCATAGACAAAAACATTCTGATGTTAGGCGTCGACCGAAAACGATCGATGACCACCAAAATATATAATAAATTAATAAAGTTGAATAATTTCATTTGTCAAAGATATTTTCCATAACAGCCTGCATCTTTTGGTGGTCATCGACCGTTTTCTGGCGTCACCTATCCATCAATCAGGATGTTTTTGTCAATGCAGTGTGATAACATAGACTTGCCCAGAGCAAAATCAGTTAATACACTCTTGAGTATAGTGCTCTGTGCAAGTGTCTATGTTATCACACAGTTTTGACAAAAACATCCTGATGATAGGCGACGCCAGAAAACGGTGGATGACCACCAAAAGAAGCAGGCTATCACGGAAAATATCTCTGACAAATGAAATGATTCAACTTTATTAATTTATTATACTTTATCAAAAGGAACTAGTATTAAAAAAAAAAAAAAAAAAATAGAAAAGACAATGCTCAAAACAAAGAAAAATCAAACATATGTTTCTACCAGGCTGGATATCCCAATCCGCCTTTAATCCATACACGCGGATATTTATGGATCTTTACCCGAATCGCTTCATTTCAGATTCTTATAGGCGCCCTGATTTCTTTGTGTTTTTTTTAATTTTGATGCTTATGCCGGACCACTATATAAATTTATAGTTGCTTATTTTTTAATGCTTTTTAAAAAAAAAAAAACAGTAACACCATCAGCCTCTCTCCGATCCCCGTTTTATAAACCAATCCAAAGTCAAAGGAACTTATCCCCTTATTGTCCTGTTTGTAACAGAGTACATCATAAACTCCCTAGCTACCATTCCTGTGGTTTCTATTCCAGTTTTTATTGCTTTATCTTTAACACGATTTATTTATTTATTTATAAATTTTTTGTTTGCTTTTAACTTCTATTGTTTGCAACAATGTGGTAACACACTTCCAGTTGAGCGGGTAACCAACCATGTGCAAAAATAGCCAGACTCTGCATAATCCGGAAGGGTAATTCTTTAAAATAAATCTTAAAAGTAGTATTTTATTTTATAAATAATAATTATAATAAGATAGAACGTTTTTTTTTAAGAAAAAAATTTAAAATATAAAGTACGTTGAATTTAATTAATTGTTCATTTAAAGGTTTCTTTTTATTATTATTATTATTATTAATATTATTCAATAATAAAATATATAATATTTATATCTTATTATATATTTCATTTTAATGAATTCAATAAAAAACTTTTCTTGATTGGTATAAAATTTATAATCTCGAAAATATTTTCTTTTCACAGATTTTAAAGGTTTATTAAAAATAAAAATTAATTAGCAATATTTTGATTTTTGATTTTTGTAAGCATATTTTTTGTAAGCGTGAGATATTGAATTAATTGGATATTGGATTTGAATATTAGAAACTTCTTTGTTAAAACGTACATTTACTTTAATTCAATGTTTGTGATGATAATAATAATAATAATAAATAAATGAATAAATTAATTAATTAATTATATATATATAAATTTAGAGAAATTAATTTGGTAATATGCATAAAAAAAAAAGATTACGAAACTTGTTATTAATATATCTGTGAGATTTTTATAATTATATAAAAAAAAAAAAAAATATTTGAGAAAATAAATTTAAAATCAAACAAAAATTAATTCTTAGCTATAAAGTATAATTGCTAATTACTAAAGGGATTACCTAAAGTAAGATGTGCGGTGAATAGTAGGCAGAGCATTGTGGAAATCAGTGGACTCATGTTGAAGCCAAAATGTAACATCCCCGGGCAAGACCCGTCACTTAATTTTGGTTAAACGATTTAGGTGATTAGTTTTTTTTTCGTATATAGAAAAAAATAAAATAAAAATAAAATAAAAATAAATTAATAAATCAATTAACAAAAAACACACATACACACACACGATAAATCTTCCTTCCCCCCAAAAAATTTGATGATATCCGGTGCACTGTTGTTGTTATCAGTATTCCTTATTTGATTAATTAACAAATATCCTTCAAATGAAAGAAAATAAATTTAAAAACAACTTCTTTTTTTTATAAAATTAAATAAATAAATAAATTCACCAAAAAAAATAAATAAATAAATAAATTAATTAATAATATTTATAACACGGTCACTTTATTTGTCACAAAATTTATTACCGAAAAAAGTCTATATATATAATATTTTCTTTATTTTAGAATAAAATATATATTAAAAAAAAAAAAAAAAATTAAAGAGAAAAATAATTAAACAGAACTAAATCACTAAAAGATTCACACAAACAGTTGAAAAAACTTCTGCTGTTATAGTTGATTTAAAGTTGTTACTGTTGCTGTTGTTTGATTCACTTGAAGGGTTGTTTAGTTGTGAATATTGTTGTTTTTCTACATGACAGGTTGTTTGTTTTCTAGCTTTCACTAAATTACTCCAAAAAAAATAAGAAAACAACAAAGATTCTTGAAAACTGTCAGAAACTTTTTATAACCGCGTTGTTAAAGCTTTACTTTAAATAAACAGTGATATTTTTTTTTAAATACGAGTAAAATTTTTTTTAAAAAAAAAACGCCACAACCAATTAAAAAAGAGCACAACAATTTTCTCTTTATTGGAATCAAAAAAAAAAAAAAAGAAGTAGATAACCGTATGATTTAAACGTGAACTAGCTGTGAACTGTGACGGGTTTGCCAGGCGACTGCAGAGCCTAGCCTGCCTCTGAGCACGCGTCCCACCCAAACCCGCCCAACATCACGCATGCCTCGGACCTACAACCAGGAACTTCTTAACCCATCGCGAATATTAAGGATTGATTACATATCATAAATAACCCATTAACCGCACACAAATTACACTAATATTAGATTTATATTTAAAGAAATTTGAAAATTAAAAAAAGAAGAAAAATAATCAGTAAAGAAAAAATAAGCAAAAATCATTTTCCATCTCCTGAACAAACCCCTGACAGATTTACAAACAAGCTAAGTTTATCATAACGAAAATTATTTTGTATTTAGTATTTACGTGCAATTAATGTCGCATTACGTTTTAGATTCCACTGTTTAATGGCATTACTAGTAGAGAAGAAACAACTTATAAATAAAGTATTAAAGTGTGGCCATACTTTTCTATTATTTTGGGGGGGGGGGGGATCGACAACTTAGGCCATTAGAGCTTTTCGTATAATTGCGTTAATTTTAGGTTCTATGGCAAAATCATTAGGCTACTTCAGAATTTATAATATATTATGGAAACATTAAAGTAAATATTAAATGTGGAAATAATATTTATTCTGAATGTGATATTACTAGGTTTTGAAATTGGGTGAAATATTAAGAGTGATAATGTTCAAGCTTTTTATATCAAATCTGGAAGCTTTTAGGGAAGGGATTATATTACATTCGTTAGCGCAATGGACTAGAAACGTGGAGTACAGTGCTGTGCTGCCTGCCTGTAGATTTTCTCTTTCTATGAGCCTCTATAGCTCACTGTTCGGGGATGGACAGTGTTGTTTGTAACAAGAGAACACTGTCCGGAGGTCGGCAGTGCACTGAGAAGGCTCAGGGCGCTGCTAGTGACCATAGATGCAAACGCACCGTAAATTAATTAAAAAAATAAATATGCAAGTTTTTTTTACAGGCGGTTAGGTGCGCACAGCAGAGGAGTTAACGGAAAACAAGGGTACTATTAGACTTAGCTTTATTCGGAAATACCTTTTCACACATTACATTGAAAATAAATTTCAGTTAATGCAAATAAAATAAAATTTTTAAGATTCAGTTTAAGGAAAAATAAAAATATTAAATATTTTTTTTCTATGCTTGGAACAAATTGGAAAGTTAACTTTAATTACCTGGGAGTTACCTTTTCCTAAATATTTATTGTTTATAGCATGGTTGTCAACCTAGTCTCTACCACCCACTAGTGGGCGATTCTAGTTTTCATAGTGGGCGATAGGAGATTTCTGCTATTTACCCATATATCGAATATATTGCTAACAACTTTGCCGGTTTGATTTTTAATATACCTATTTTTTCCAATTTATTACTGAATTTCATCTCTTACCTTTGAATCTAGCTAATGATTCATAGGAATATTTCTCTAAGTATACTAAGTTCATACTAAGTATAATCAGTTCGCTAAATTCAGTTACTGCGTCATCAGTGGGCGGTAAGGAAATTTCAGTATCACAAATGATACAAAAATGGGCGAAAGATTGGCGACCACTGGTTTAGAACAATGGTTCTTAACCTTTTGCACTTGTAACCCCCTTTCTCCCCAAAAAAAATTTTGTGGCCTACGATATGCATAGTGCACACACAAAAAACTTTATTACTTATAGATTTAGAACAAATAGGTAAAGCTAGGAGAGATGACGAACATTTTGAAAGTTATGTCCTGTATCAAAATAAAGGAGATATATTAAACAGGTAATTATTATAAAACATATGTCAACTACTATTATCTGCAAAAAAAATTGTTATTTTTCAAAATAAAGACATTCTCATTTATTCCAGAAACAAAATACAAAAAATACACTACATTTGGCCGTCTCTTCTATTACGGTAGGATAGATGACGCACCCTAGGTAGGAGACCTCTCCTCTGTGAAGGTAACATGGCTGATCGACATGAAACTTGGTAAACACTGTCTACGAGCCCAACTTTAACGACAGCTGGAAAACTTTCATTTCAATTGCAGTTAATGTAGTATATAAAAAAATAAAATAATTTATTAATGGTTATGAAAATTCACGTTATGAAAACACACGCTAATGCGTATAAATGTTCCTAGAACACAGACGAACACACAAAATAACTGAAGAATTTTGCAATAAGTTCGCTTCTGATCTCTCTACTCCTCGACTCTACTTCCATGACGCCGCGTGGTGGCAAACAAGAGAAGTAAAGCGTGTGTCTTCTCTCCTACCGCGTCATCTCTCCTAGCTTCACCCCATATATATATGCAATTTTTCGGGGATCGTTACAATACATAATAATAAACTAAATATTAACATGATAAAGAGCTTGATTGTTGATTTCGACACAAGTAATTAATTCGTCGCACCTGAGAATGTCCGATAATGCTGCATACAAATCATTTTCAATTTTTTCGATATTTCTGCTTAATTCTCTTTAACCTCGAATAATGCAACTCACACAAATTGGTGAAATAAAAAGATTTAAATTGTATTTACAGCAATTTCTGAAACATTATGAAATCATTTTTATTATTATTATTATTATTATTATTCCGAGTCAGTATTTATGCAAAGATTTTATTTGAAAATTTATTTTTTAAAGTTCTATTGCTTGACAAATTCTTTTTGAGTTTATAATAATAAACCAATGATAGTTACATTATACTTATAACTACTTATAAGAATGGTGGTAAAGAAACATAATTAATTTCGTTTTCTTTCAGATAAACAATTAATTTTTATCGCAATATAGTATTATTATGCTTAACAAATTCTAATACTTGGATGGAATCTGTATCGTCAGTTAATTTGACAAAGGTTTTTAACTTTTCACCATTTCTAACAAAGCGTTCAGCGAAAACGTTTTTTTTTCGTAATACGTTTATTTAAAAGGTAGCATGTAAATAGTCAGAGAGATTATACAATGGTAATACTTTGATGTTTGGCGCTTGTATTTTATTTTACATTACATCAATTTTTACGCGTCAATTTTTACCTATTAACTCTTTTCAAATTTTACCAAAAATTATCGCGACCTCACTTTAAGAAGTCCTATTTTCTTGGAGAATGATGTAAATATTGTAATATGTTTCCCTCTAAACTAGCTACTGCAACTAGTTTTAAGTGGGTTCGTTTAGATAAAATACTGTAAACTTCAATAAGAAAAACACCAATTTATCGTTTCACACAATAAATTATAAATACAACACTAAATAATAATTAATTCACAGTTTAAATGCCAAAAGTTCACTTTGTCCCACAATTTATACCGGTGGAGAAGGGTCTAGAATTTTATCCATTCTTCTAGAAAGAGCTAGAGCGGGCCGCCAGCGCTTCCTAGCGCCCACTAAGAGAACTTGAGGTATCTGCTTTCTCTCCTAGATGGCACCAGTGGCTGTGTTACAATATCATCGTATTGATTGAACAAATGCAGCTATTGTTTCAACAAATCATATTTTGCTTAAAGAAAAAGTAAATTGCTGGGACTTCAGAATGTATCTTTATAAATCTTTGGTTGAAAATATATTACTCTTTTGTGCACCAGTTTAGGGCGGGGGGGGGGAATTTATTTAGAAAAGATTGATACAAGTCAATGTCGCTTTCTAAAACGACTTTTTATACTTGTTTAAAACCATACAACATTACTTAATTAGACGAAACACAGATGTCATTCACTTAAATTATACTATGATGCATCTAACAAATTGATTAGTAAACATTTATAAAATGAATGATTATTATGTATCTCAAAGTTTTTTTTTTAATAAATTAATTGAGATAGATACTATTCAATTAAACATAAAGCATAATTGAATGTCGCAAATTAAACCTATATTAGTTTTTTTTTACCTTCTTTCCAATTGATTTTTTTTTTTTTGGATGGGATGGGTGGGTGGTGCGTTATGGGGGAACAATACGTCAAGCATATTTGCTTATTTTGCTTTATTGGTAATATTTATGCTTTTTTTCATTTTTCTATTTCTGGGTACCGCACATAGTGCTGAGAAAAGTAGAGATAACAGATACTAAACATTGTTTCACACTAACAATAGAGTCAAATAAAATGGGGTTAGAGAAAGTTGTATTGAGTGTTCAAACCAGAATTTTTATATTAATCTTTTGTTTATTTTCTTATAAAAGACAAAAGAGAAATTTTGATGGCTCTCTTATTAATAATCGTAATAATAAGAGGGTAAACCAAAAGACAAACCTCAAAATTTATAGATACGTAATTAAACTAGAAATTTTCTCTTTTGTTTTCTGTAAGAAACTGAAATCCTGAAGATGGAGGCAATTTCCTCCGAAACGCTGGGGAGGAAAATTTAATTTATCTGACCAATATGTACAAAAAGAAACAATTCCTAATTACTAAACTAATAAATGCATTGATGAGCCAGCGAGAATGGGTGTGAATTTCTTGGGGGGATAGTAAAAATTCATTGGGTAAAGATATGAAGAATGTACTTTTGAGTTATCAGAAAAAGAGACAATGTTAGGAAAGCCAGGGAAATTAGGGAAAATATAACATAGAATAGAACGTATTTTCATGGTTGTTTTAAATTACCGCAACTATATCTGAATTGTTTCAGTGAATACCTACCTTAAAAAGTAATATAATGCTGTTGTGGTTGGTTCTGCAGAGCTGGAAATCATTGGAGATATTTTCTGTGATAGACTGCTTCTTTTTGTGGTTATCGACCGGTTTTGGGTCATCATCCAGTATGTTTTGTCAAAACAGTGATAACATATATACTTGCATACACTTAATGTATCAGCTAATGAGTGTATTGATTACATGTGGTTAATGTAGAATGGAATAGAATAGAAATTGTAGATGTAGAATGGAGTGCTATAATTTTTTTTAATTTATGTAAATATATGCATATGATAGATGCATATGTAAATATATGTCAAAACTTGTTTTCCAAATAAAATTATTGTAAATTACTTGTAAAATCCTACATAACTGGACGAAGAAAAATGTCACCCAATTATCGGTGACTGACCACCCCCTAGTGTCAACCTCATCTGGAGGGCTTTGCGATCATAAGTCTTCATAATCGATTACGCATAATTATGAAACTTATGTAATAATATAATAAATTAAGCCCTCAAGGGGTATCTGTTGCTTGCAGTTACTTGGGGAGTAGCGACCCCACGGCTTACCACAGCTCCAGTACTCCATGCACTTCGTCAGAACAGTACACAATACACCTGAACTACATACACTCTACCCTTTATAGACAATGGCAAATACAGTACACAAACTAGGATCTCCGTCACTGTTTAATTGGCGTAAGTCAAGGCAGAAGAGAAAGGGATTAGCTCAGTGGGAGCGCGCTGGACTAGGAACACGGTGGTCCCAGCGTGTATCGAATCCAGCGTGATGCAGCGTGCGATTTGCTATTCCTAGGAGCCTCTATTTTTTCACTTCCCATCATCGGGCAATGTTTTCTTAACATATCCTGGGAAAATTTAATTGTCTGTATGATATTTTTTGCTATAAAATATTGCTCGCTTCAGAAGGAATTATTGGATTTGTGTCAACATTTTGGAAATTAAATTATTACCAGAATTTCTAAAAATTTATATATCAGCGATTTGATTCTATCTTTCTCTTTGTTTGCACATTTTGAGTATGAACAAAATATAAAAGAAAATTTCTGTAAGTCTCTCCTTCCATGAAGGATTCGGCCATAATTCGTCAAGTGCAAGTGCAACTATCTTAATAGTTACCACATTTTTTATTCACATATTAACAAACTTAATACAGCAGTTTCATAAAGATAGTCCTATCACCTTTACAGAAAGAATTTGCTACGCTAATTCATTTTAGGGTATTCGGAGAGCGGAAATGTTTGGCTTGTTTTATTTTTTTTTTTTTAGAGATTTAAATACATTAAAACTCTTAGTAAGTTTTACATAAATATTTCATTGGAAGTGCGATTTTTACCAATTGGCGTTTTGGATTATTTGCCGGCTTTCTAGAAAATGATTGCAATGATTATGTTTAAACTTGATAATTACTTCTTTTTCAAATGTCTTATTTGGGAATTCATATCACTTTCATTTTTGAAATATTTTTTCAGAGAAAACTTATTTTCGTGTAGCCGTGACGTCAGGCTTATATCAAATTGCAATTTTATTGTAATGCGAGCGCTGCTCTCAAGTTTTAGACTTTTTCCTCTAAACGAAACTACTATTTCATTATAAGCTACGATTCCCCCATCTGTTACGCACTGTAATGTGACAACAAAAAGGAGTGATAACAAGAAGAAAAATATATAATTTTTAATTATAAAAATTATAACTAGTGGTGCCAGCCAATCGCTATTATTCAGGTCAAAAGCCGCGGTCAGTGCACGGTCTAAGGGACCGCCAAGGACAGGAACCGCCAAAGACGCACTGCTTTCAAAAGGGTCATTATACGGTCAGTATACAGAAGCCGCCTGGCCAATATACAAGAGTCAACAAATCACTCAAAAGGCCACCTGGCTACAGTCTTTTGATAACCGCCAATAAACAAACACTCAAAAGATCACCTGGCTACGGTCTTTTGATAACTACCATCACCTGTTGCCACACCTGTTCACCGACCTATTCAAGACCTAGGGTCAACACACGGCAAGAGATGTTTTATTGTGACCCGTAATTACACACTTGTCAATGTGTGAGTGAGGGCAATATAACGTCTCTCCACAAGAAGAGGAGAGGATTATTCTTCAGTATTTTATCAGCGTAACAGCAAGATTTTACGAGTGACATTGTTTATACAACGGAGCGCGTCCCTATCTAAGTATTTAAAACATATATTTAATTATCAATCATTATAGTTGTGCATTCTAGTTAACATTTAAATCATTTCAAATTAATTGTAGTTATATCCTTTCAAACGTTTAAATTATTGTTAAAATATATATCAATTTTCGTAAATTAGTAATTCATATTCCAAGTAACAACACTCTAAAAATCTCTAACTAACTCCCAACTATTCATCGCATCACAACACCTCTCCAAGACATCTGAACCCATTACAGCACTAAGAGAATTAAACGTTTAATAAATACCTAAATTAAAAAAAAAAAAAAAGTAGTTCAAACAAAACTGTGAAAACTGGATCGTTGAGATTACAAAAAGGTTTTTTTTTTCAACGTATAAAGGTTCAGAGAATTTTATACAAATACCTATACCTAGAATAAGAAAGTTGACCTTAACACTGTGTTTGTTCATCCAGTCTGTTGACTAGTCTGGCGACTAATTCAAATTTTAATTACAGTTGTTATTAAAGATTTAATATTTTAATTTAAAATTTCTAACTTTCTTTTTCTTTTTTTTTTAATGGATTTTATTTAAAATCTGATGTAAAAAATTCACACGACTCTCTATTATTGCCGTTAATAAAATTACAAAATTACATATTTTCTTTAAGCTCTGAGATTTTTACTAAGTTCTAACATAATGAGAAGGGAATAGCTAAGTGGCCGGCAGTGCACTGAGAAGGATACAGGCGCCAATGATCATAGATGTTGACGCGCCTTACATTAAAAAAACAAAATTACAGAGATGGTGCGAATATATTTATCTACCCAGGGCATGTAATACTTAAAGTTATTACATCCAGAAGAGAGCGCTACAACTGTAATAGGATCCGAAGAGAGGGATCTAAAGCAGATAGAGAGAGAGAGAGAGAGAGAGACACACAAAAATTGAGAATCTCCCTCGCTACTTAGGCCAGACTAGAGTGGGAGACTCTGTTTATATACAGCAGCGCTAGCCTTATAGGTGACTGTCTTTGGAACAGTTTATACAGCAGTTACAACGTGTCAGCAACCAACTACTACTCTTCTCTTCAGTCACTCTAAATCTCTCGCTACCATTTTTCTATATTCGTGTAAAGGCCAGGCAGTTTGTGTTACTTTCTCATTATACAATGTTCAGCATTATTTCCAGTTTATTTATCTCTCAAACCCAATTCACTCCTTCTCATTATAATAACATTTAATATTTAACGTAACTATTTGCTCAGAAACTCATAAAATCAATATTTCTGGAAAAATATATTAATAGTACATCCGGTGACCGGTTTTAGGGCTAAAAACTTATTATAATGGATGTGAGAAAGAGAGAGAATTAGAGTGAATGGACTGTAGAGAAATAAAGTACATGATATGATGAAATAACATACACTATATAATCAAATAACATACAAACTGCAAGGTCTCTACCGTAAAATAGAAGTTAGGTAGGGAGAAATTAATAAAGAGACAGACAGACTGAGTGATGAGGGTAGTAGAAGGTTGCTGGCTGTTTTTGAACTGGTCATAAACTATCCTCAACTGTACTGCTGTCCTGTAATTTATATGAATTGAACTGTCCTTTCCTAGTCTGGCCTAGGTGGGGAGTAGTAACTAACTATTGTTGATACATTTTTGTGTTTCTCCGCTCTTTGGATCCTATGAATCTTTAATGATTCGGATCCTATTACATTATTGTCCGGTTCGCTTTTTAGAAATTAAATGAAATGTCAAGTTTGAACATTTTATTTTTATTTTATTTTTTTTTTATTTTTTTTTTTGAGTGGAGCTGAGCATACATTCACATAAACATACTCAGAAACACACCAATTCCTAAAGACATATATTTCCATAGAAAACTCGATATCGAAAATTCTTCGACACGATCGCAATACATCCTCTTACAGAATAAATGAGAGAAACAAATTAATTTCTTATCTAAAGTTTTTTTATATTAATAAGTATTTGATTATTCTTAACATTTATGCATTTCTTGGGATCTTGAACAAAAGAAACTAACCTTTTGAAACCAGCCAATAGTAGTTAAGTAAGTCTGCCTAAGAGACATGGTTTTGTTGATTATAATAAATTTAGTATTTTGTTAATTGATTTGTTCCTTTACATAATCATTTTTTGCCCAAAAATTAATCCGCATTTTGCGAAGTAACGACCATTGAGAACGTCACAGTTACCACGCTAGATAACATTACTTTCTAAAACCTGCCTTCCATAAGATGAAATTAGTTTCGAATCCATATAGTTCCAAGGGAAGAAATTCTAACACTAGAGTATTGTCGAAAAATTCAATGATTTTCATTTTCGAATATAAGATCCGACATTTGTAATGCAGGTTCGATTCGGGAATGAAGAAGAACAAGAAAATAAAATTGAATGACGTCGGTATCAATTATGACGCTGAAAAAATCAAACCGATGGCTGAAGTACGTCTGACCTATGAGAGTTATTGTTAGAGATTTTGTCATAATATTTAGATGGCAAAGCCATATGTATCTACTTTTGAGTACAATGTGAATTATACTTTCTTTCTTACTTTCTCTTCGAAGGAGGTACTGCTATCTGGTCCAATTTTCGATACCAAGTTTTCACTGGATTTTGAAGAGCCCAACTCAGAAAAAATAATATTTCCTAATTAATCTCTCTTTTTATGTGTGGATATGGAGTCACGTAACTTAAAAATTTAAAAATGTAGTAAAAAAATTATAAACCAGAAATACCACTTTACTGAATGTTTTTTCTTTCTTTTTTTACAATTTTCTCAAAGATGGCTCCAATCATTGTCTTTGAAATGGCTATACATTTTACAACTTTTATTTGAAGTATTTTTCTAGAAAAAAAATGTTTAAGAGTAATTTGGAGGTTGAAGGACGTTATCTTTCCTCTATAGTGTTATTTTAGTTTATCCTACGATTCAATCATCTATATTGTAGTGGAAGAAGTAAATGGAAATATATTCTATAATTGAAGAAAAGTATTATTTGAAGAAAAAAATGTAAGTTAGCTGAAATTTGTTCAATGGTAAAAATTCAGGTACAAGACCACCCTTAAAAGAGAGGTCAGAGTACTTAGTCAGCATTGTCTTTTACCCCTTATACAAATGAAAGGACTACCAAAGAAAAGCATTCTTTCTCCAGTTGGTTTACAGTTCAGAACAGTCTAAATTAGACATTCAATCTGAACACTTGTCACAGAAATCGCTCTCTTAACTTCAGTGCCAGCTATAAGAGTTTAGCATTTAATTTAGCTACAAATTGATTTTATAAGCATGTTATTGTGATATTGAAAAGTATTTAAATTTCTTTAATGATTAATATATTTAATTTAATCTAATAGTGTGTTTTTTTACATATTTTTTTAATACTTCTCTTTTAAAACATACATACACCCTTTTAAAACATACATACCCTTTACAAAACCGCTCGTGCTACAATACTAAAAACATACAACAGCACATCACACCAAATACATTTCAATATATTATTAATAAGAATTAAATGTATTGACGAAATTCTGAGTTAAAGAAACTCCATTGATCAGAATTACCACTTCATTAAACAGTTTTTTTCAGTTTTAACGCGCCTTTCTCTTTATAGATTATAGTTGCCGTTTTGGGGACTGAAAGATCACGCGTCCGTCAGTTGTTACAGTTAAGGTTCTCTCAGGTGTTCATATAATTCAGTTGAATTTAGCGAAAAATTTAAAGTATGAATAGAATTTCTTTAATTACAAAAAATTGTAAATTTGTAATAAACTAAAATTATATGAGTGTTCACATCAGACTAATAATAATATTCATATAAACAAACAAAGTATGTAGGGTTATTTATTAATTATAAAATAGTTAATTAATAAATTTCATAATTAATAATAGTTAAAACCAAATAAGAGATTTCGGCATCGAAATACTGATTATATGAGAAACGTGCAACTTTATTTAAAAGATTTCTACTTTGAAGTGTTAATTCCAATTCCTTTCAAAGAAACTTTCAGGATTTATTTATATATTATTGTCTAATTTCTAGAATATAAAGACAAATATATCTCTACAAGTTAGGAACTTTTGTAGAAATTTTACCTTGTATTATTTAATTACTTCATAAAAATCAGCCTTAATTTTATTATTCAAATTATTAAAATAAATAAATAAAATGTAAGCTACAAAAGGATAATATGCAAATTTATACAATTTCAAACAACTACAGCACACACTGTTTTTATTGTGGTTAGATTTAACTTCACCCCTTGAGCAATTGAAGATTTATTTATATAGACAATTTAAGGCTGAAACAGTGACGCAATAAACTGTTTTTCCCCCACACTGATAGTGCGTGTACAAGAAACCCACTCGATAAGTTCTAATAAATCAATATATATTTTAGGGGTGTAGATTCTTACAAGAAATATTGCATTCAGCTTTTAGCCAAGGAATAAACAACTGAATTTAAGCGTAATATTAATTTTCTTGAATAGTTGTTTATCTTTGTTTATCCTAGTGATGGAATATATTTAATCTTGAAAATTGGAAAAAATTTTATTAATCCTTAGGAAAATCTAAGGAAAATTCGGTTATCCTCTATATAGGCAGTATAATAAGATAGGTTTAATAATTAATCACTGCTTAACATATTTATTAAAAATTACCGAACAATTACTTGCTGGAAACAACACATCATTTATATAATAACATTAATCAAAAGTTGAATTAAACATGATTGAAGTTGTGTCCAAACAACCTAAGTTTATAACGAATATTCTTATAACTTCAAAGATATTTTCCGTGATAGCCTGCTACTTTTTGTGGTCATCGACCGGTTTCCTGCGTTCGCCCATCATCAGGAATTTTTAGTCCAACAGTGTAATAACATAGACTTGCACAGAGCAAATACAGTTGATACACTGGATTTTAGGTCTTCGTTATTGAAGGAACTAGGTTAAGAGGGGTGTTGCTACCTGAATGGGAAAACAAGGATCGGTCCTTTAAAGACGTTGTTCCCGTTTAAAATGGAAACATCAATGAATGGGGATGTATAACTTAAACTATGTTTTTTGAAGGAGATTTTACTTTGATAATTACATACCCACACCATCTTATTATCTCTATTTATTAATGTAAAACTGTAACGACTGTATGACTGTAATGTCATTTACGTGGGGCAGACAGGCAGAAAAATCAGGGAACGATTTACCGAACACATCAGATCATACAAGTACTACAAAGTTGACTCAAATTATGCCAATCACCTAAACATAAACAAACACAAACCCGACGACATAATCACCACGATGAAACTATTACATCCAGGCAACAAAGGACGACGACTTGACATGATAGAACAACTCGAAATATATAAACACAAGACACAAAACTTAATAAACGAACGGACAAAATTTGCCAATGAACCACTATTCAAAACCCTCTTCCCACAATAAGAGTAGAAAACGCAATAAACAATGCACAACTCACCTGGATCAAATAGTTCTTAAGTCTTAAAAACCAAACAGATTTTAGTTTTAATTTTAGTTTTAAATTTGCTAGTTAGTAAGTCTGTACATACGAATCAAAACAGCTTTTATGTTTGTGAATATGTGAATAATGCATGCAAGTCAAGAAAATAAAATTTTCTTGTGGAGTTTACGTTACATTAATGTTAGATAACATACTTGTATAATTTTTTCAGTGATATATCTATTAATGTCTATATTTAAGCTCGTTTAGACTCGTTATATTTAGGCCTGTAAAAAAAAAAACATATTTAAGTATACGTGCGTGCGTGGATGGTGTATGTGAATGTGTGTGAAAAATGAAATGTGGAATGGAATGCATAATTATAAAATTAACTTGCTTATATAGATTACTTGCTCAACGCAGTTATGTATCTATACTATCTTATGATCATTCACCTCTGATTGTAACATATTTATCATTAACTATTCCACAGTGGCCCATGGCTGACGCTTTCGTGTTATTTCGCTCTGTTACAAATTAATAAATAGAAATAATAAAACAGTATGGGTAAGAAATATCAAAGTAAAATCTCCTTCAATAACATAGTTTAAGTTATTCATCCCCACTCATTGATGTTTCCATTGTAATGTTATGTATGATTGGGGGTTTTTAAAATAGAAATTCAGAATAGTAAATAATTATAAATTTTAATTTATCTCTTCTCTAAAGGGATCTCGTGAGGTCTGTGTTCATCTGGATTGATAAAGGTTACAGATTACACCATTTAAAAGGGAACGACTTCTTTAAAGGACCTAACATATGTTTTCCCATTCAGGAAGCAACACCCCTCTTAACCTAGTTCCGTCATAACAAAGACTTTTACAATCCAGTGTACAACTGTATTTGCTCTGCGCAAGTCTATGTTATTACACTGTTTCACAAAATACCCTGATGATGGGCGAACCCCCGAAACCGGGCGATGACCATAAAAAGAAGCAGGCTATCACGAAAAATATCTCTGATGCTTTCCAGCTCGGCGGAACCAACCACTACAATTCTTGTAACTAGTAGAGTCGAAATATAAATAAATCTAGAGAGAAACAATCATATGACTTTCTTAATACTTTGGTTAAGATGAAATAATCGTGATTTTCGTGAAATACACGTTCAGAGGGTCCTCTCGAGTCCGAAAAAGTGGATTTTAGAAAATTGTGTATGTATGTCGAATCTGATAGAAACTTAGTTAACGGAAGTAGTAATTTACTGAATGGATTTCCTAATTATCTGTGATTTTCTCAATGATGCTTAAACATATTTCTTTAAACTTTGTATGCGTATAACATACGTGAGAAGATCAAAGATATTTTCCAGTGACAGCCTGCACCTTTTCGTGGTACCGACCGATTTCTCGGGCCGTTAGCCAATCATCAGGATGTTTTGACAAAACAGTGTGACAACATATACTTGCGTAGAGCAAATTTAATTTATACATTCAAGAATGTACGATGTACGACGCAAGAGTGTATAAACTATATTTGTTCTGTGCAAGTCTGTATCAAGTTTACATTTTTTTGTGACATTTTTCTGGAAAGGGTTCTGAGGGAACGATAACGTTAGCTTTCCTTTAAAGTACCATTTCAGGATATTTAACTGGCATGTATTAACTGGATATTTAACCACCTAATTAATGTAGATGATGATTTAAATATGTTGCTAGAATTCCGAGTGTCTCGTGTTTCTAAGCGAACTGATAACGTAGGGGCAATTAGTTGGGGGAGCCCCCCTTACTGTATGTGAAATCTGACTGGTCACACGTTTGAGCAAGTCGTATTTTCTATTAATCCATTTATATGAAAATTCATGCTGTTTTTTATTCGTTTTATACTATATTACAACTGGTTCCTTGCACAATATTGCATTGATTAGAGGATCTTGATGTCAAACCTGTTGAGGTGATCTAATAAGCAGCTGTCTGCATTTCTCATTGGGTCTAGCTCAGCGACTCAGTTTCAAGTTTGTTTTTGTACTAACTAATAGTCCTTTATTTGCCTGCTACTGGCGGCCATCTTTAATTCTACAGCACATGGTTTCTAAAACCGGAACTCAACAATTTTGCAGCTCCAAGCAATTCATTCATCCAATTGAATCTCATTTTATTCAAGTCATCTCGTCACAAGCACATTCAAGAGGATTATTACAATCTTCTCAATTAATTTTTCATCAGGTTGGGACTCTATGGTTGGTGGTAAGAACAGTTATTTGGTTCTCTTTCCCATTCTGATTTCCTACGATTATTACTATTATTATTGCTAATATCTACATTAACATTCTTGCTTCACTAGCTGAGAACTTGACAACCTTAACGAAGCAATTTACAATATTACGCTTATGGCTGTGTTCATCAACTAATTTGGAGCGATTTAATTTTCATCACTGCCAATTTCAGACACAATGCAATTTATTATTTAATACCTTAGAATTAATGTTTGAACGCATTTAAGGAACTAGTACCAGTCGAATCGGTAAGCTGAATTACACACCTTTTACTCAACTGTGTGGCCAGTCAGATATAGCAACCTTACTTCATTTCTAGTGCACTGTGGATCTTCACATCCAGGTATTTCTTTTGTTTTAGTAAACCTTATTTGCATGTGCTACATCAACTTCTGCAATCACCTGTTTCAAGGGTGCAGAATTTTATCATGTGATACTTCATTGGAAGTTTTTCAACTTATTACAAGACTTTATTGCCATTTTACATTCATTATTTGATGTAGTGATTCATAAAGATGTATTTTCTTTCATTAACATTGCTTTATCCTTTCTTTAGAGGTGGTCCTCCGTTGAATAGAAGCTGGTTTGCAGGGCTTGTTCTTGCCAGTACCTAGGATCTGCATGTGAGCTACATCACTATCCAGGCCATTACCAGTGCGTTGCACATCAACATTGCCCGCTGAAGACCAGGAATCGGGTTATCACTGTAATCTTTTATATGTAGTGACGGAAATAAATGCAAGGTTCAATAGAAAACTTCAGAACTCATTGTTATTATCCCGTCCACCTGAATCCCAATCTTTAGCTAGCGGAATAGTTCCCAGTAAATATTCCATACCGTGTTTAAAGAAAATTGATTCATCGAAAGCAGTGAATTTTCTCAGCGGATTTTTAGCATCTTGCGATTTTAACAATGACGACATAAGAAAATTTATTCAAACTTGGGTATTCTAACTAATCATTCAAGGACCCTTCACTTTTATTTGAATTTTTGGTTTAAGGAAATCGATTTTAGGGCTGCACTGGCGATTGGATTACAATAGGACTTTCCTATAATGTGCCTTTTTAGTGCACTATACTTATATATCTCCAACAAAATGCATATTGAAATTAAATGTGTTGCTAAAATACTGACTTTGAAGATAATAAATTGACCAGATACTGTATGCATCTTCTGAACAGTTTTTCTAGATTTCTGCGATTCTTCGATAGCTACACCAATTGATTTTGGTTTTGTTTAAACTTGATTGAATTACCACACATTTTTTATTATCTATCAGTTCTCCTTGAAACATTTTTCCCAGATAATTATTTTAGAAAGGGTAGGGATTATTTTATCCAAAAAATGGCTAAATATTTGTATCGTAGATTTACAATTAACCGCTTATTTGAGGAATTCTAGTGGAAATAATTTGTTCAAATAGAGTGTTTCAGTGATTGCTAACTTTTCCATGCTAACGATTAAAGAAATCGTTCTTTAGTTGTACTGAAGCATATTTTATCAAAATTTGATTAAAAGTTTTGCCATGATGATGATTAATAATTGAAAAAATTGATCTTTAGTCGTAAATTACTGGTCATCATTTAGTTTTTGAGTGATTTTTAATCATACTAATGACTAAACTTAGTTATCATTACATTTTTAATGGTTAGTCCTAAAGATTAATTATAAATCATTAATTCTCTGGTTATTTTGATTACTTTTACTTTCTATATTTAAATTATCTATCACATAAAAAGTTGTACAGTAATATTGAAAGTATTTAGCGCAGAAATAAAAAATGGTTTTGCATTTCTCTTATGCATTATCGTATTTATATTCTTACTAATCAGAGTGAAATATATCTTTTGGAAGTTTTTTAGAGTTTAATTGATTAAATAATAAGAAACACTGTTATCACATTAAAACGTTATAACATATAAATACGGTTATAAGTTAGCACGATGCATATTATTATCATCCAAACCTGCCATTAGGTTACATATTCTGTGATTACCAATCAAATGAAAGAATGCGATGGAGATTAAAATTGGCAAGTTTTTGTCAAATATAACTCAAGTTTTTATACTATATAAGACTAGGTTAACGATTACGTTAGCATTGCCACTCATAAGTCAGTTTGACTTCGACAAAGAAATAAGGCCTGAGTTTCCTTATCAGCTATACATCATCGCCCTACAGACCTTTGCCCCTTACATGTCTTCAACACTTCATGTAATTTTGACTGTATTTTCGAACAAACTGTGCATTTCCATTTCATTAATTGAAATATTGTAGTCTTTTCGCAACTCTATTAGTTATGCTATCCCCACTCAGACTACAGTTGGCAACCATGAAATGGAATCGTCTAATCTTACGTTTTCCTTTCAGATTCGCTTATTTACAATCTAGCTACCCGATAAGAATAACAACTACTGGGTCTGGAACTAAAGTCCAGGCCCGGATTTTTCCCATCTAAGTTTTACCACAGTCCGAACAAATCGGACCATAAACTTGAAAGGATATAGCTTAAGCTGTTCTACCGATATCCTATTCCAGCCAATGGTTCTGAACCTAATCCCCTCATAGCCCAAACAATCCGTCATGAGGTGTTAATTCCAGAATGGTATTACATGTACATTATCCACTGTCAGTTTGAGTACCGATTGGCAATTAACTTGTTGTTGTTCTTCTCCTCTTTCTAGAGACGCTACAAACCGCTCGTGAGTATCTCGCCTCCACCAACAATGGACGTCATTTCTTCCAATCCTTTGCTATCTTAGTTGCGAACTCTCCGGAGAACACAAGCATTTTTTGCCGACGCCATAGAATCATCTACCTTTTGTCATCCAACTCCGCAAGTGCCGTACAGCACTTCTTTCAGCATTTTTCTGTTTTTTTTTTCATCTCATTCTATTTAAGTCTGCTTACTTTTATAAATTTCAGCCTCTTTATACAAATTTATCAATTCTTGATTACTTCTTGCCTCCATGGCTGGCTATTCTAGAATATGCCATAGATTTGGCGGAGGACTTTTATTTCAAAATTTCAGGAGTACTACTTCATAATTCTTATGAGCGTACAACATTCCGATGCTTACGTCCGAACCAGCCTTAAAAGCGTTTTGATATTAAGGTAATTGCTAACCGTGTGATATTTATATAGGCCAAAGTAACTACTGTTGGCAAGGAAGATTCTTCTATTTATTTTTGCTTCTATGATGTTATTGGAGTTTATTTGGGTACCGAGATGTGTATAAACTCGAATATCCACTCAAAGCTGTATTCTTCAATAAACACCGTTCTTCCTTGGCTTCCACCGCAAACTTTAGTACATAAATATTTCGTCTTGGACTGATTGATCTCAAGCCCTATTTCTGTAGTAAATATCTCTAGATTTACAAAAGCTTCACTAATGGCTTTAAACGACCAACTAACTAAAGCAAAATCGACGGCATATGCCAACAATTGGAATGTTCTATAAAAGACAGTGTTGTTGATTTCACAGCTGATCTTCTTATAACTGTCACTAAGGAAAGATTGAACAATAGACTTGCCAACCAATGTTCTGACAGACCCTTAACACCTTTACATGACGTAATACTTTAGAAAGTTGGTGTGCACTTTCACGGCACACTCTATTAACATTGTCACTTTGATTAAGCTCATCAATTTAGCGGTCAAATTTGATTGGCAATTACCGCTCCTTGATAATACATAAAACTCTAATGGTAAAATACTTGTAAATGGTAAATTAAAAAAATATTTTTTGAACTAAAGAAAGTTTATTAAGTTGGAATCATTCAAAGATTCAGTTTCAAACTTGACATAATATCAAATGCAATAAAATCGATTTTGATTATAAAAATCTTTACTAAGTGTAGATATATTTTACTCGATTAATCAAATTACCCAAAAAAGGGCCTTTAGTTAAGTGATCTTCGCATTCAAATTAAACGCAATTCAACTTTAGATATTGATAAAGTTAACTAGATATTTATAAGTTATAACTGGAAAAAATCATTTCGTATCGATAGATGCATCAATTTATAATATTATTTAAATTAATACTTGAATAGCTAAGTGGTTAGCGTACTGGACTTCCACGCGGAGGACCCGGGTTCGAGTCCAGCTGTGCTGCCCTTAGATTTTTTTCTTCCTAGGAGCCTCTACAGCTCTCTGTCCGTTGATGGACAATGTTGTCTATAACGAAAGAACACTGTCCGGAGGCCGGCAATGCACTGAGAAGGCTCCGGGCGTGCGCCAATGACCACAGATGTTGACGCACCTTAAATTAAATAAAATAAAAGAAAAAAATACTAGCATTTTTCTGGTTTATACTTTTTATGCTAATAATTTGAAACTCTTAATTTTATAATGATTTTTTTCTTAGTTTTCATTTTAAAAAAATATTTAAAAAAACTATATAACAAAGTATTAAATATTTTAAATATCTACATACATACATACACACTCGCACACACACACACACACACACACAAACATATATATATAAATGTATAAGTAATAGCATGAATAATTTATTTCTCCTTATAAACCGACATAAATTTACTCTATGTAAAATATTTATATAACGCGAGTACATTTATTAACATGTATGAATTTAAATTTCACATTTTTTTTTTTATTACGAACAAAGAGATAAATATATTTTGAAATAGTAAATTGAATTAGTTTATATATTAAAATGGACGACAGTGAATATATAATAAGCTTAACGATCGAACTGTAGTAGCAAGATGGTAGAATGTAAAATTGAATTTATAAAATAACCTTTTTTTTCTTTTTTTTTAAATTTTTTTTTATTATCAGTTGAAAACTTTACTGTAATGACAGTAAAAATTAATACAAATAAATAAGGTGGAAAAGGAAATTGATTTTTTTTGTGTGTGTCTGTTATTTGAGAGGTGCACAACATCTAAGGGTCCTTCGCGCCTTATCTCTGATGGACACTATACTGATTGGGTTAAACTACTAGTTACCTAACGATAAAACCTAACGACAACTGGCCTAACATACAATAAATCGAACCTATTTTGCTTCTATAACTACTTGGGGTGGAGTACTTGATATTTCTCGCACCCCTAACGGATGATAGCTTAAAGTAAAACTAATATGTACATTTACTCTAATTTACACTTATCATTACGCATTTGTAAGGGTGTTGTGAGGAGATGTTGGTTGTTGATGATCAAGATAAACACCTTAAGATTTGGTTTACGATATGTAATTGATGTATGTAAATATATAACTGACTACCAAGGACTTGCACTTAAGAGTTTTGAACAGAACTGATACTGACAGACTGACGTGGCTAAAAATGAGATGTACGGTGCGATATTAACTGATGCGTATCTGAATTCACAGAATGTCCTTTTTTGACTCTGTCTCTCGTACATATATCCAACTGGCCTTTCCTCTCCTCTCTCTCGAGAGGGGCTCTTTCTCTCTGATGCGTGGTGGGGGTTCACTCGCTAGTGTGGATGAGTGGTGGGGGTTCACTACCCCTACACATTCATACAGACAAACATCCCAATAAATACTTGCATATTTAAATGCGCTCATACTAATAAATACACCCAAGCAAATAAATACATGCACACATTAAAAGTCATAGTACACATATACGCACTAAACTGAATTTCGGGGGGAGTACTCAATACTCCTCGCACCCTAAACAGAAACCAAACCTAAAACTAACATATTTATATTATTTACACTACATTCTTTCCGTTCCATTCATACCTTGCCGGGGTACCAATTCCGACATAGACCCACCCCTCCAGAAGACAATGGCTCCCAATTATGTACATTTAAAGAACAGGAAAAATGTGTTGTAGAGAAGAAGTCTGCCACCCCTATCCCGACATTGCCCCCCACACACACACTCTTTCATACAACCATTCTTACAGCCTAAGTCTAAATCTAACACAAATTAATTCTACTTATAGATCTAATCAAAAGAGAAACCTATATACAGCAATTTATACGAGTTTAACAGATATTTTCAGCATAGTATCCATTAAATTAAATACATTAAGTTAATTTCTTGTACAAACTGCAGCGCTTTTTGTACATTGTTTTCCTTGTCACTTAGAATTTCCTTAATGCTATTTTCTAAGTTCATTCTCCCTTTTGATCCACTGTACATCGTGCACTCAGTGAATATATGGAGGACTGTTAGTGGAGCATCGCAGTTTTCGCACATTGGCGGTGATTCTTTTCTGAAGATATGTCCGTGGGTCAGCAACGTATGGCCGATCCTCAGCCTGGCCACTCGACTTTCTCACGAGAGATGTTCTACATGATGTAACCCATTTTTCCGGTCATTCATACACTGAAACACCATATTTTTCTTTAAATAGTTTTTCCAGTCGCTGCTTAAAACCCATTCATATTTATTACGTCTGAAGCCTGCGCTCTTGGCCGTTTTGTCAGCAGCTTCAATCCCTATTATACCAATATGCCCAGGAAAATAATTTTCTTTGAATTTTGCGTGCCAGTATGTAAAGATTTATGTATAGACTGGATCAGAGTGTTATCTGTATCTAATTTAGATATAGCCTCAAGAGAGCTTCTTGAATCGGTACATATAATGTAGTTTCTTTCTTCATTATTTGCTATATATTCAAGTGCCTTATTTATGGCAAATATTTCTGCTGTAAAAACACATGCAATATTATTTAACGAAAAACCATGAACAGCATTATCTATTACGAAGGCTGATCCTACATTAGTGCTTATTTTGGAGCCGTCTGGAAATATTTGCTTGAAGTCTTTATATTTATTGTTAGTTCCAGGTACGTACTTCTGTATATTCAATGCGGGTACTGAATATAACCAGAATATGTATTGTAAGATTCTAGACTGCCAGATGTGAAAAGAATTTTATAGCTATAGGATTTACTAACGGCATTATTCTGGCCGCGTAATTACACATCACGAAATAGATATTCTCTTTCTAGAGACCTGTTCAGGCCACTGGTGGCTGGGCAACACACTGAGAAGGTACTGCATCATGGATCGAGGATAGGACAAGAAACTTCCAGGTGCTGATTTATGCATCTTTGGCTAATTTCTGGGGTAGAATGAGATGAAATGGTTTTATTGAATGATTTGAATGGGTTTTTGGAATTTAGTTAGTTTTTCGATACATTTTGGATACAGTTCAAATTAGAAATATTTATTTGTTTCATGTACAGAGGTACACATAGACTTACAACCGAATTCAGGAGTTGTGTACATTTATTAATTTCTCTTAGTCCTAGTAAGAGAATGTAATGTAATCGTGTCAAATTTTAGAAATATCCGTTTTGTGGTCCCCTGAGACCAAAAAAGTGGTTTTTAGCAAATGTTCTGTGTTTGTGTGTGTCTATGTGTATGTATGTATGTGAACAGCATAACTCAAAATCGAAAAACCGTAGAAAGTTCATTTGGTATCACCATGGGATCTGACAGTACATACCGGAAATACCACTTTACTAGTGGTTTTATTTACTTTTTGCGATTTTCTCAAAAATGGTTCCAACGATTTTCTTGAAACATCCTACATCAACTACACATAGAATGAGCTATAACTTTTATTTGAAACATTTCTCTGGAAAAATGCATTTAAGGGTACTTTTGTGGCGGAGGTAGGGTTACGGCTCCTTCTAAAGTGCTATTTCAGTTTATTAAACAATTCTGTCATCTGAATAATGTTAATAAGAATTAAATGTGTTTTTGAATTTCCGTGTTTGAAAAAAATCAGATGACCGGAAGTGCGTTTACTTTACTAAATGATTTTTTCATTTCTTCGCGATTTTCTCAAAAGTTTTTATATTAAGTACACATACAATAATGTACAACCTTTATTTGTTACATTGCTTTGGGAAAATTCATTTAAAGGGCACTTTTAGGCTGGGAGGTGTTATTTTTTTCTCTCAAGTCCTATCATAGTTGATTATACAAATCTATCATCCAAACAAAATTAATTAGAAATAAATCAATGGTCGAAAATTCCGTGTTTCAAGAAAATTAGTAAAACGGAAGTGCGCTTTTACTGATCAGGTTTTTTTTACAGTTTCTGTGTATTTCATTAAATTTGGTACACTAACCATAAAATTGGTCAATTATATTTTTGAGAACGGGAAAAAAGAGAAAGTTGAGTGAGTGTTTTACATCAGATTTTTTTTTTTTATATTTATAGTAATAACTGTAAAGTATGTATAAGTAATAAGGTAGAAAAGGAAGGGCACTCATGTGGATCTATCCGCAATTCTTTTTTCTTGATACCTTGTTAGTTTCTACAGCAATATGCTTTATTTATTTTTGGTATTTTGAAACAAATTTTAATTGTACCATTTTTTTTTCAGAATCGCCTTTTTTTTTCAAGTCTTAATCTAATCTAAACTACTTCCTCTTAAACTAATTAATACAACTTAATCAAGAAACTTTCTGTAAAATTGCAACTTTAAAATGTTTATTTGGGCTGGCCATACAAATGGTGGTGGAATTTTTACTTGCATACTTGAGCCACCTTATGTGGAGCACTCTATGTCAAAACCAAGAAAGATTTTGTAAATTTAAATTTAAACAAACTGTCAGATCTCCTAGCACTGTGAAAATCATTTCTTTCAGGAAAATGTTATAAGTAAAAGTGATGAGTTACAAGCATTTCAATTTGAAAGAAAATCTTTGTAACCTATTTCGTTCGAAGAAATTCCAAAAACTCAGAAACCTATTCGGAAAAATACCCCTTAGATTAACAGCTTTTCTTTAAATTGTAAATTCTATCAATGTTTCTAATATGTGTACATATTGTGTAGATAATAAAACCATAAAATTATAACTGAAGTCGTGTCGCGTATTTCTACGCGAATTGATAACAGAGGGGACAATTAGTTGTGGGAGCCCCCCCCCCCCCCTTACAGTGTTTGAAATCTGACTGATCACACGGTTCAGCCAGTCGTATTTTCTATTATTCTATTTGTATGAAGATTCATGCTATTTTTTTTATTCGTTTTATACTACATTGCAATTGGTGCCTTGCACAATATTGCATTGATTAAAGGATTATGTTGTCAAACCTGTTGAGGTGATCTAGTAAGCAGTGCCGTCCGCATTTCTCATTGCGTTTAGCTCAATGAGTCAGTTTCAAGTTAGCTCTTGTGCTGCTAACAAGGTATTAGTCGTTTTACTTGCCTGCTACTGACGGCCATCTTTAATTCTACAGCACATGGTTTCTAAAATCGGAACTCAACCATTTTTCAGCTCCAAGCAATTCATTCATCCAATTGAATCTCATTTTATTCAAGACATATCGTCACAAGCAGTTGTAAGAGGATTATTATGACCTTTTCAATTAATTTTTTATCAGGTTGGGACTCCAACACTAGTGGCAAGAACAGTTATTTGGTCCTTTTCCCATCCTAATTTCCTACGATTATTATTATTATTATTATTATTATTATTATTATTATTATTATTGCCAATATCTTCCTTAACATTCTTGCCTCACTAGCTGAGGATTTGACAACCTTAAGGAAACATTTTACAATGTTACGTATACTGCTGTAATCATCAACTTAATTGGAGCGATTTAATTTTCATCACAGTCAATTTCAGGCACAATGCAATTTATTATTTAATACCTTATATTAAATGCTTGAACTCATTTAAGGAACTAGTACCAGTCGAATCGGAAAGCTGAATTACGCAGCCTTTTACTCAATTGTGTGGCCAGTCAGATATAGCAACCTTACTTCATTTCTAGTGCACTGTGGTTCTTCAGATCCAGGTATTTCTTTTGGCTGAGTAAACCCTATTTGCGTGTGGTACCTTATCTGCAATCACCTACTTCAAGGGTGTAGAATTGTATCATGTGATACTTAATTGGAGTGGTTCAACTTATTGCAAGACATTATTTGTTGTAGCGATTCATAAAGGTATATTTTCTTTCATTAGCATTGTTCTATCCTTTCTTTAGAGCTGGTCCTCCGTTGATTTGAAGCTGGTTCACAGGGGACGTTCTTGCATCCATAGCTTCAGACGCTAGTACCTAGGATCTGTATGTGAGCTACCTTACTATCCAGACCATTATCAGTGCATTGCACAACAACGTTGCCCGCTGAAGACGAGGAATCGGGTAATCTTTTACTTGTAGTGACGGAATTAAATGCAAGGTTCAATAGAAAACTTCAGAACTCATCCTTATTACCCCAAAAGAATCCATTCCTTAGCAAGTGGAATAGTTCCCAGTAAATATTCCACAAGTAGTACTGTAAAGGAAAGTATAACGCTGCTGCCCCCCCCCCAATCAATTTTCCCTGACCAATATTTCAAATAAAAGTGATAGGTATTTATGAATGTAGATAGTCTACTGGTTTAAACAAAATCATTGGAACCGTTTTTATGAGTATCTCATAAAACTGAAAATTAAAAAAACATTCAGTAAAGTCGGTTAGTGGATTTTGCTTGAAATTTTTGTGTCTGCATCCAAAAAAAATTCCCCATCGGTGGTAGTACCTAAACAGAATACCAAGTTTATACTTTCTGCGACTTTACGTTTTTGAGTTATACTGTTAACTTACACGCAGACCATTTGCTACGAACATTTCTCATATTCAGGGAACCCCAAAACTCATATTTCCGATAATAAATCAATTCGAAAATTTGGCACGATCGCAAATACTTCCTCTTTCTAGGACTAAGAGAAAATAAAATAAAATATATATATTGTTTAAGTATAATTTCAAATATTTGATTGAAGCTATTTTTCATATGTTTTCAACTTCAGAAATTGTCATCGCTAATTTTTCACCAAAGTTTAAATCAGTCATCTGTATGTCCAAATTATGTATGCCACGTAATTAAATAAGACCATAACGTTACGAAATGTCGCTGCCCTTATGGCTGTTAAAAAAGTCACTAAATTTTGGGAAGGTATCGAATGAAATATTAGCAACATGTAGTTTTCTGTGATTGTTAAATAATCATAGGTGTTAGCATACTCAATCGGTTAAGTTAAAGCAAATTTAAGTATTTTAATGTGAACGAAGTATAATTTTTAGGTTCATTAAGTTGAAAAGTCTCTCACTTGCTCCATCAAAACTTCATTCCTATTGAATTTCATGGGTTTAAAAAAAAACAGAAAATTTGACTAACAAATCCGTTGACGTAAATGAAGAATTGTCCGGGTTTCTATTTTAAATATACATCATTGTTTTTGTGTACATAAGTATACACAATACAAAGACACAGACATAGATATGCAGAAAAGATAAAAAAGCGACGCGGTGTGACTGTTTGATCAAACACTAGGCAAGGGGAACACTGTTTAATACAAGAATATTCAGAAGTTTGTTTAATTTTGTTGGTTCAAGAGCAGGCACATCCAATTCTTTCTTTATCCAGCGCACAAAAAGTCGTTCTCTTTATCAACATTTTTTTATTTTTTTAATGAAGAATTTGTACAAATTAAATATTAATTATGTGTCAGTTAGTAATTATAATGGAGTTTTAAGCTAATATTAATAAATCTTCAGTCGTAGGAATTGTGGTCATTAAATTAAGAACTTTTCGTTATTTCAGTCAATTTTTCGGCAAATTAATTCTACTTTTTTCAAGGCAAATTCTAACAACTTTTATAAAAGGATGTAAGTGATTATAATATTTATTTATATTTACAATTATTTATGTGTAGTTTCTGTATATAATTACTTACATCCTTGCATGAATGTTGTTAGAATTTGCCCTGAGGAAGGCAAAATAAATTTGCCAAAAGCTTGGGTAGATGTAGATTGTTGTAAAGGATTATCGCACTGCGACCTGAAAGATCTATTGTGCCCCCAGGAACCTTTTCAGTGCACGGCCGGCCTCCAAGCAGTGTTCTCTAGCTTCAGACAACACTGCTCATCACCGTACAGTGAGTTGCAGAGGCTTCTAGGAAGAGAAAATCTAAGAGAAGCATGGTGGATTCGAAACCCGGAACCTCCGCATTGCTAGTCCAGCGTGCTACCACCGAGCTAATCCCTTCCTTCTCCCTTGGCTTACGCCAATTTACTGGGGAAGGAGACCCTAGTTTGTGTACTGGGTTGGTAATTGTCTGTAAAATGTAGAGTGTATTGTGTACTGTTCTGACGAAGTGCATGGAGGTACTGAGCTGTGGTAACCCGTGGGGTCGCCACTACCCAAGTAACTGCATGCATCAGATACCTCTTGCGGACAAAAAGCTTAGCTGAAATAAAGAGAAGTTTTTCATTTAATGATTACAAACCCATTCTCCTGTGTCTGAAGATTCGGTTGATCAATACCGATCAAAACCAGATCTAATATAAAATAAATTAAATTAATATAATCATTATGTATCTGTTAATTATTAATTAAAATTTCATCAATGGATTGTGTATAAGTAAGCAAGGAATAAACGCAAATCAGTTAGCCAAATTTAATTAGTTTGATTAAAGATTTAATCAAAATGTAATTATTAAATGATCAAGTGATGATTAAAAATAATGGTTTCATTTATTTAAAACTAAAGGAGTAGTATTAGCTTGCAATTTGAAGTAAATAATAAGGCTTCCATTTTCACTGCGAGATTATTGGCCGCAAACTAGTGTTTGCAGCATATTATGACATAAATATGAATCTAATCTTGACATTAACAGGCAGTAAGAGCATACCAGAATAGGTAAAATTTCCTAGAAAAACCGTCGTCTTTTAGTCCTAGAAACAGTCCAATTAATACATAATAATGTAAACAGGGGAAAATAGTACACTTAATATGGGTTAGGGGACACTGTTGACTGCAAGGGAAAGACATAATGCGCTACAATCAACAAGTACCAACGAAACCCTGGTTTTCTAGTTAAAACACGAGAAATAGAGGATTCTACAGCCCCATCTCTAGGACTTAGATTTAATCACAATTATTCTCTTCATCATCTGACCAGGATTAGCTGTTATACAAACCCTCATTGTACATGTAATACCAACACAATCGTAGATGCAAACCATCTCATATTAGACTGAAAAATGTATATCAAGGGTAGGGATCAACTGTGGAGGGCTATCATTAAAGTAGAATGCCCCCTACCTTCGAATCTAAACACCATGACGGCAAACTCTTCTTGGAATTATATTATTACATCAAAAATAACCAACTCTATTTATGAATGTTAATTGGAAGATCACAACATATACAGAAATTTACTTAATAAGTTAGTTAAAATAAGTAAATAAAGCAAAAAGAAATTATTAAAAGTAACATCGATGATTTAGTTATATTATTTTGGGAGTTCAATAAGCCCCTCTGAAAAAAAGTCGATTAAAAATTCAGTGGTTTGATGCTCAACTCTGGTTTTTAACTTTATTGTTCAAATTTATGTTCATTTATCAGTCTTTTGAGGAGGGATGATTTCGGTCAGCCTACCTAAACTCCAAAAAGCTATAATTGAAAATTTCATCGTTTTATTCTACTTTTTTTTTCCTTTAATTTTTTATTTAACAATTGCCTTCAGCAAAATTGAATTTTGAAGGTTTCTAGGAGAGCTGCACTTTTATGGATTCATTTTAAGGGTTATAATGGGTATGAGATGGAGAGAATTAGGTTTATAAGATGAAATAAACTGGTAACAATGCTGATCACTGTATAATGAATATAATAGGCTTGAGAATGAGAGAAGTTGGGAACACTGTACAATAGAAAAGTAGCCAAACTGCCAGGACGGCAGGACTAAAATATATAAAATGTAAGTGAGAGTTAAAGAAAGGTTAATGGCGCGATGTGACTGCTGTATGAACTCTTCTGCAAGACTGTCGGTAGACTCCCTCCTATGGCTGACACGCTGTTTTTAAATAGTTTCTCCCACTCTAGTCTGGCCTAAATTAGAGAGCAATCCTGTCTCTCTCTTTGTTTTGGATCCCTCTATTCGGTTCTTACTACAATGAAGAATAACACAAATTATACTTTACACGTATAAGAGAAATTAGATTGCTTGAGATTTAGAGTGATAGAAGAAAAGGGTAGTAGTTGGTGGCTGACTCGGGGTTAACTGTTCTAAAACTGTTGTAAGACTGTTGTATATACTCTCCTGTAGGGCTAGCTCAGTTGTATATTTACTGAGCCTCCCACTCTAGTCTGCCCTATATAGCGAGTGAAAACCTCAATTTTGTGTTTCTCTCTTGATGTAATAGGATCCCTCTCTTTGGATTCTATTACATAAATAAATTCAATTTTAAGATTATTTATCTAAAATTTTTAATTTAATCTAAACTTAATTATTCAATCTAAAATCATAATATTGAAAATAAACTTTTTAACGAACCTTAACAAAATTGTCTAAAATTTGTGTGAACGGCAGTATGAGAAATTTGTGTAAGTGTTTCCGCAGATGCTTTTTCATGTTATTGCCTTAAAACCTTTTATTTATATTATTATTATTATATTATTTTATGTTGCCTTTATTAAACTCTAAGTTATAGGAAGTTTTTGTGGTTGGAAGCGCAGAGTTGGAAAGCATCATGTGGTATCTGTTGACCACAAAACGAAACACGCTATCACAGAAAATATCTTTGATTAGAGGAAGTTTATTCAACATGTTGCACTACATAACACTACATTACATGCACCAGATGACATTAGTGTAAAATTGCATATAGCATTCTGTATGTGATAATTGCGGATAATTTCTACAATAACAATATAACTAAATAAAATGGAAATAATAATAATAATAATAATAAAAAAATATCGCTTGCAAAAGTGAAACAGAATTAATTGAAACTTTATAAAGACAGAATGAATAAATAAAGTAACAGCAAACATTGTAAGTTAAAACTATTTACAAAGTGTTTAAAGTCATCAATATAATTTGTTGAGATCAGAATATTTAATTGTGAGGGCACTTATCATCATCACAAAGAACTACTTTTCTTAATAATTTAGAGCGTCCTTGTTTTCAAAGTGTAATGGTTGTAGGAGGAGATGTTGGTTGTAGATGTTGATAGATAAATAACACCTCAATATCGGTATAAGATATATAATTGATATATATGTATATGACTGACTGCCAAGGACTGTATACTTTACACTACAAGAACTGAACAGACAGACTGACGTGGCTAAACGATATGTACAATTCAAGTGCAAGACTGTGAACAGAATATCCCTTTTTGACTCTGTCTCTCGTATATATATCCAACTGGCCTCTCCTCTCCTCTCTCTCTCGAGAGGAGCTCTTTCTCTCTGATGCGTGGTGGGGGTTCACTCGCTAGTGTGGATGAGTGGTGGGGGTTGATGTAGGGTTGTGAACCCCCACCACTCATCCACACTAGCGGTGAACCCCCACCACGCATCAGAGAGAAGAGCCCCTCTCGAGAGAGAGGAGAGGAGAGGCCAGTTGGATATATATACGAGAGACAGAGTCAAAAGAGGGATATTCTGTTCACAGTATCGTTTAGCCACGTCAGTCTGTCTGTTCAGTTCTTGTAGTGTAAAGTATACAGTCCTTGGCAGTCAGTCATATACATATATATCAATTATATATCTTATACCGATATTGAGGTGTTATTTATCTACAACCAACATCTCCTCCTACAACTATTACAAAAGCCTGCATATTTATAATAAATAGATAAATGATTAAGTTATTGAAATGTTAGTACACAGAGGCACATTGTTGAATCGATCAATCTATAGTCCATGTCCAGAAAATAAATTGCGTTTGTTTAAAAGCAATTCTGAAGTATGACGCTATTAACGTATCTCCAACTGCAGGGAAAACATTCCTCAGTAAGAACACCTTTCTTGGTAATTCTCCAAGAATTTTTTCCTAGTTTCAATCATACACCTGTGAACCAGAATTAAAAATATGATGTTGGATATTATTTATTATAAGCCATTAGAAGATTGCGATCTCTTTTGATGTATAGCCCAATCAATTCATTTCTTTCCACTCCAATAAGAAAGTAGCATCCACTTTGACTGTATTAACAATTTTACCTTTGCCCTTTAAGCGGTAAATATTATTTCTTATACCTAAACTGACCGGTTTGTTTCTTTCATTAATAATTTTAGTGAGACCTCTGTAACACATGCGCTTGGAGGCTGTGATGGATGCAAGAAATATAAAAATATATTTAATTTAAAAAAAAAAAAAATCAAAATTATGAAGAATATGTGACATTCCCGTGCAAAAGAACACTTCAGGTAGAAGACCACTATTGTCTTTTAGAGTTCATGAACTTGATAACATTGTGTACCCTTTCTTTTCACAGGGGAAGATTTAGACAGATTTGAAGACATTCCTTCAATATATAGTTTGTTGTAGACACCGAAGCAGAACACTTCAGGAACACTTCTTTTTCGCTTTCTTAGCATGAGTGCATATTAATAAGTTAATAATTCCTTTCCAAATAACTTGTAGTTATTATTTTAATAGAATATATTTATTGTTAGCAGTGGTGACTACTTTCTTTTTTCTGATACTTCACTCTCTTAAACATATTTATTTACAAGCCCTTTTACAAAACTGCTCAAGCCACTACAAGCTACCACTACAAACACACAACAACATCACACCAATACATTTCAAGGCTCACAGTTAGCGTCTCATTGCTACTGCTATTGGAACTGATAATAGACTTTAGCTTTTTACGCGACGAATTTGATGGTGACTGGTTCCATCCACAAATTCAAACCAATGATCTACTTTCTATTTTCACTTGCCTTCTACATTACATCATTTGTGTACATCTCTGAATATACGAGGGTGGTTCAAAAAGTTCTCGGAATCACCGCTAGATGTCAGTGCTAGAGCAACGAGGTTCCCGCGCAATAATCAAACATCCTTTGTGAATGAACACGTGGCGCGTCAGTGCTCTTGCTGCAGGAGAATGGTAGTGACGATTCTTTGTTGTTGTTCCCGCGTAGTGATTTGTGACAATGGAAAAAATTGAGATTCGAGCAGTGATTAAATACTTTATAAAGAAAGGTATGAAAGCAAAGGAAATTCATGCCGACTTTCAGAACAAACTGAGGGACTCTGCTCCTTCATATTCAACTGTTGCCAAGTGGACCAGCGAGTTTATATTTGGTCGGGAGAGCTTAGATGATGAACCGCGTAGTGGACGGCCTAAAAGTGCTACGACCCCAGAATTTATAGCACAAGTGCATAAAATGGTCATGGAGGATCGTCGACTGAAAGTGCGAGAGATTGCTGAAGCTATAGGGATGTCATCTGAACGGCTATATCACATTTTAACCGAAGAATTGGGAATGAAAAAATTATCGGCAAGATGGGTGCCGCGGCTTTTGACATTGGACCATAAACGCACCAGATTGAAATGTCCGAACAAAGTCTGGCCCATTTTCAGCGCAACTAACAAGACTTTTTGCGCCGGTTTGTGACTACAGATGAAACTTGGGTCCACTACTATATCCCAGAGACAAAACAGCAGTCAAAGCAGTGGAAACATGCTCAATCACCACCAAAGCAAAGGCAGTACGTTCGGCCAAAAAGGTTATGGCCTCAGTTTTGTGGGATGCAAAAGGCATTCTGCTGATAGATTATCTTCCTACTGGCCAAACAATTACGGGGCAATACTATGCAAACCTCCTAGATCAACTACAGGAAAAGATACGCGAAAAAAGGCCTGGTTTGGCAAGGAAGAAAGTCATCTTTCATCAGGACAACGCCCGCCCGCACACAAGTGTTATTGCCATGGCAAAACTTCATGAACTGAGGTTACGAATTGTTGCCACATCCACCTTATTCACCTGATTTGGCACCATCAGACTTTCATCTCTTCCCCAAGCTGAAAATTTTCCTCGGTGGACGGAATTTCCTACAACGGAAGAACTGACAGCCGAATTGGAGAGGTACTTCGGAGGAGAAACTGGAGGAATCTCATTTTCGAGATGGAATAAGGCATTGGAACATCGCTGGACAAAATGCATTAGACTACATGGAGACTATGTTGAAAAATAAAAGCAGTTCCACCGAGGTAAGACACTTCTTTCTAGTACATTCCGAGAACTTTTCAAACCACCCTCGTATATAACAATTTATTTAAATGAACAATATAAATACATAAATTTTCCTATTAAAGAATTAAATTTATTTGCTTTTCTTAAATAAACCAATCAAACTTTATTGTTATCATCGCTAAATCGTATATCATTCTGAGATAATTTTAAAGTTAATTCTGAAGGAGGAATAGACAAATTACTTCTTAAGGAATCTTGGCGCTACGCTCGCGCACATGCACACACATTATTGACCGTTCGCTGATAAACATTTTTAATTTGAGAACATGTATTTCCGATAAAAACTCGATTTGATAACTTTGACACGATCGCAATACTGCCTGTTACTAGGCATAAAAGATTATTTTCTTTTTTTTTTTAAATGAAAAAAATTTTGACATTTGTTTATTGCGTCAACAACAACCGGCATGATTGCTACAAATAATTTGATACATATATATAATAATAATAAACTTAGTTTAATTAAGAAATATATAAAAATTGAAGCAACCCGAAAAAAGGAGTGATTGAAGTAAAAAAGCATGGTATGTGAGACATTCTAAATGTTACTTTATTTAGACGGACACAAAATCTAATTCTGTTCGTATCTACAACTATAACAACAAAATAGGGAGAATGAACAGTTGCCGTTCCCTGTCTGGCACAACTTCTGACAATTATAATTACAGACACAGTCTACTACTCTCCATAAATATACATTTCTAAAACAATATATATTTATAAATATAACCTATTTGTTACGTAGTTTTATTTTATGTTTCGTATTTTTTTTTTTAGTGACTAACTAACTAAACAGAACAGGAGACACCATCCGTCAGATGCTTGTGAATTCAATTAGAACATCTGAGATTTTAACCGTCATAGCATGCATATTTTTTATGTTCCTGACTGGTTTTGGATTTCTTTCAATCGACAGATTAAGATTAATCAAGTTCCTGTAGAGAGTTGACTTCAACTTACTATTTCTGTTACGCACTATACTTGTTTATACGACGGATAAAATCCCAGATGTTATCCAGCATTGCGGACACATTCAGATATTCAAGTAGAACCATGCTTTTAAACTATCACAATTGTTTTTGCCCAATGCATAAATAATATGCTTTGTAATGGGACGTCATTTCTTTCCTAACAAAAATGCCCTCCAATGGAGGACTTATTTTGTCTGTTTCCTTTATGATTAGATATTATTAGATATTTATAGAAATTGATAACACTTTCCCAACTCCTGCTACCATTATATGGGTGACACCAAGACCGAACCCATAAGCAGCCCGCCCCCACCCACAAAAAAAAAATGTGAGCACAATATATATTTTTAACAAATTAAATTCAGTTTAATTGCTTGCTCAAAAGTATTTAATTTTTTTTTTTCTTTACTAATCTAGAAAAATTAGAATCTTTCTACATTTATCAACTATTCTATTTTTCCAAGTTTCATTATTTAAACAATTTATTTGTGATTTGTTGCAATATAATACATGAAAAATCCTAGGGGTGGTTGTTGGTGTAGTGGTTATGAACATGGGCTAGTAAGTGGGAGGTTCCTAGTTCGTGACCCGCCTGTCACTCCTAAATTTTATATTGGTATCAAAAATGTTAATTGTAAAATAGTTGCTTCCGCTCCCATCTATGACATCGAATTGGGTACTTGGACCTTAAGCTCGCCTGAAAAAATAGGCATTACTTACACACTTACTTATACAAAATCCATAGCATAAAAAATTGCTCCATGCGAAGGATGTTTTTGAATTGTCATAGTGGCTATACCACCATATAGTAATACACAAAGATAAAATCAAAAGGACGAGCACTTAGCTCTGAGGAAAGATACCACCACAAACCTGAAGATGGCCAAGAAGGCCGGCCGAAACTTTGTAATGAAATAATGTAGAAACTTGGAAACTAAACAATGACCAAATTATTATTAAAAATACCCAGTGTAATCATTTTTTAATAGGTCACATAATTGTGATACTATTAATTTTGTCGATCATTTAAATCATAGTAACATTCAAAGTGGTCGATCTAAAACTCTTCTGTCCCTCCTCAGTAAGGTACTTAAATATAATAAGTGAGTTTTAAGTACCAGTATTTCTGTGCTCATTCACTTATCACCATCAAGTCCCTCATACCATTATAATTTTTTTTCTAAATATATTTATTTGCATCTATATAACTAAATACATTGGTAAGTGTGAATATACAATATAATAAAAAAATTATGTCACCGAGCTATGCAGGGCAAGTGAGTTTGCATGATTCTCCAGACTATCATGGCAATTTTTGAATCAGGTGTGGATTAGATAAATGTGGTAGGGAATATGAAAAATCGTGATGGACCGTGAGATTGGAGACCAAATAGAGTATCATAGATATTTTCCGTGATAGCCTGCTTCCGAAGAAGGATAATGTTACGGAAAATATCATTGATGCTTTCCAGCTCTGCGGAACCAACCACAACAGCTATAATATAGAGTATGTTAACGGAACGGCCCCACAATTTTGTACGGTATGCCAACATCGGTCTAGGTAGTGTTTTGTGAAGAGTTTGGTACTTCTTGGAGTATTTAGGTCCAAGGAATCTCCTAAATAGTCTGTAACGTCTGTTCCATATCTTTTCTTTTTCTTGCGTGTGAGTGCCACGTCTAATTAGACTCCTAGATAATGTACCTGAGTAGAATTAGGTATGTCTACACTAATACCATTACATAAAGTTAGATTTATGATATAGTTTAGACGAATGATTGACGTAAAGTTAAACTAATCAACTAAACTATTTTAATTTGATTTAAAAATTATATTATTAAATGTAACAGATATCTCAGTAATTAGGTTCTTCATTTATATGTTCTGAGATAGGGATCCAATAATGAAAAATTTAATAAAAATATTTTAAAAAACAAATAACAGCTAGAATAAAGAAGATTCTATCTAATATGGAAAATATAGTAATATATAAACAGTATAGTAATTTAATATGAAGGAAGTGCCTGAATGGTTTTGCACTAAAAAATCAATAGCTTTCATTATAATTGAAATAGCTGTTCTCAGATACTGTTGACAAACATGATCTTAGTTTCCTGTTTTAATTAATAAAATGATGTAATAGCTGCCTCACAGAGATAAATTGTGTCAAAAGGGATTAAAGTAGTGAATATTATTTTTGGTAATCAAGATTATTCTATTACACATGTATTACCGATTATTCCAAATATTAAATTCAATCAAATTATAATATATCCAATATCAAATTCAGACTGATGGTAAGTATTGAATGTGATATCAATTTAATGATAGTTAAGATAAGTGAAAAGATTATGTCTTTGTCCTACACACTTATTTGTCTTTATCCACTGATGATCTTAGTCTAGAAGTGTGCTATGTCATTACTTCCATTTTGCTCTTGTGTGAGCATGCCAAATTTTCTATATAGATTTTTTCACCGGAAATTCATGTTTTGAGGTTCCCGGAGACAGCGCCCGCTCTGGGGGCGGACAATCCCGATGTTCGTCTAATGTGCCAAAATTTAGGGGCACCTAGACAGTGTATGAGTAAGACTAATATAAACTTCGCCCCGGAAGAGGTGATCATTATATCAATCATCATTATATCATCATCATTATACGAGTAGCCACATCATTATATCAGTATCATTTTACAGCAGCAGTTACACTTTAGTTCCGAGCGCGTCCCTATACAAGTGTTATTAATTCAAGCATTAACTCTCTAAACTAACTTCCGCCTAATAAATCCTTCTTCAAGACATCTAACTTCATACCTCAGGTATCACGACAATTGATTCCACTATATCTGGTGGCAGCGGTGGGATCCGATACATCCGATAATCGATTCCGCTACATTAAGGTTTCCTCAAATATTGGTTTGATTAAGTTCATATTCTCCCAATTGACTGGTCCGATGATTGAAGTGTCATTGAGTGTATTGCGAAAGCTTCGGACGCCAATGAAGATAGATACTAAGTCCCTTATATTTAGAAAAAAAGAGTTCAAACAGCGTTGACCTAGAGCTTGATTTTTGCCAACCATTTTTTATAGGGAAATAAATTATAAAAAATTAAAGAAGTGCTTGTAATAATCCAGTAAATTAATTAATCCGATTGTAGCCGGAGAGTATATTATTGGTTTATTATGTTGGTATAAGCAGCTTAAAGGTAAAAAGTTTTTGAAATGAGGCACTCTGATTAGTGCTCCAATGAATGGAATAATCCAGATTATGTTTTAATACTGCTTGAAATCATTTTACCCCCTCCTCGACAAAAAAAAAAAGAAAAAAAATTAATGTCAAAATAGTGATTAATAAAAATAATTAATAATATAATAATCTTTGTGTTCGTATATTTTTTAATAATAATGTCTTCATAAAAAAGTACAATAATGCCTACTTTTTCTCGCAGCTTAATGTCTGTCTGCCAAACTTGGTAGGGGTTCTAGGTATAGTTGATCTATGCTATCTATATTCAGTGGAGTTATTCAAAATATTTAACTACCCATACGCTTAATCTCTATACTAACCAAAATATATGCTTTTTATTAATAAAAACAAACCAACTAATCAATCTTTTTTTTTTGTTTATTTCTAATTGAAGAGAATATATTCCTATACTAAATATCCGAAAAACCTTTCAAAAGTATATAGTAATAAAGGCTAATATAATAAATTTATGCAAGAAGTTTTTGCTCTATGATTTAATGTTTTTCTGTTAGTTATTTGTGCATATATTATCTAAATTCGTGTTCAACATAACTATTAGGACCTATAAAAGTGTATTATGTAAAGTGCATAAAGATAAACAAGTTTCATTGTATACAGTGCTCACATCAATTTCTCTATGTAGTGTTTATACTTCAGTGAGTCATTGATGTCGCTCAGGCGTTTGATAGAGTATGGCATGGAGGCCTGCTTTGTAAGCTGAAGGATATCCTTCCTTACACTTGCTACCTTAACCTAAAATCATATCTTCAGACAGATATTTCAAGACATGTCAGCTGTGGAGAAGCAGAATCCTGGTACAGTTTGGTAGAGCGATGTTACCCAAGGCAGCCTCCTCGGACCTCTCCTGTATATCTTGTACACACAGCAGATATTCCACAGCATCCAAATACCGTCATACCACAATACTGTACCCTCAACTCGACCTTGTTAGGCTATCAGGGCTCTCCAGACGCACCTCGACCAACTCTAGACCTGTTTAGTTAAATGGCGAATCGAAACTAATCCAACTAAATCGAAGTACATAAAATTTACGCTTCGACGAAAAATCCTACCACCTGTATTCATTAACCAAATTCCAGTTAACAATGTACATTACCTTGGACTATACCTGGACAGACGATTTACATGGAATCCACATACCAGACTGAAAAGACAAGAAGCTAATCGGTGCTATATTCTCCTTACAAGGCTCATCGATAGACGATCAAAACTAAACTTAAACAACAAAAGACTTTTATATCTGTTGTTACTAAGACCAATTTGGTCATACGGTATTGAAGTATGGGGATCGAGTAAAAGTTCCAACTTCCAACGCATCCAATTCTTGCAGTCAAAAATACTACGAAAAATCCTTAATGCTCCATTATACATATCGAACCTCACTATTCCGCAATGACCTGAATATTCCTTTTGTTAACGATCTAGCGAAATCTGTTTTTTTTTTTTTAAATTTCATTCCTCTACATCAGCTCATTCCAATTCTCTAATAGAACAGCTCTCCCCTGTCCTACAATACCAGATAGTTCCCTAAAGAGATTGAAGAGAAGATGGCTTCGCGATCTACTATTGTCATGACACAGTGAAATAATGTTCCATGATTACGGAGTGTTACCACTGGGTGGCTTTTCCATTCTAAACTTCCTGTTACTGTATTAGCTAACACCATATACTATTGTATGCAGTTGTAAACTATTGTTACTGTTGTAAAATGCAATTAAAGAAAAAAAGAAATAAATGAAAAAGTATATAAAAGGCCGAAAACAAAACTAATTGGGGCATGTGATGGCAATAATCCCGAAAAAGGAAGAACCACATATAAACCATTTCTTGACATTATTGATAAGAAAAAAAATAGAATTGCAAAATGACCACCGATTCACTCACATATTGCTAGGACTTGATCCATACCGAACAGAAATTAAATAAGTGATGTAATAGAGTCTTTAATATGCCCTTGCAATGAAGGAATTCAATAGTTCACCCAAGTGTTAATATCATTGTTTAATTCTGGAAACGTACAAAGTACCCCTTTTATAAGTTATATCCTGTGAACAGGATATAAACGGTCACCTTGAGTATCAACTCCTATTAGACAAGCAATTTATTGATAAATTCTTATTGTTTCATAAAAAATGGGGTTTCAAATGTTATATATGAAATTAGTTTAAAAAAAAAATTAGTTTACGTGTTTATTATCTTTTATATATTAATTTTACTAAATTTATAAATTTAATTACTTGTTAATCTCGTTATTTTTTTGTAATAAAATTACATGTCCTTATGGAGCATGTGTTTATTATCTTTTATATATTAATTTTTCTAAATTTATAAATTTAATTACTTGTTAATCTCGTTATTTTTTTGTAATAAAATTACATGTCTTTATGGAGCATGTGTTTATTATCTTTTATATATTAATTTTTCTAAATTTATAAATTTAATTACTTCATAATCTCGTTATTTTTTTGTAATAAAATTACATGTCTTTATGGAGCATGTGTATGTAATGGTTCTGATTATATTATATCAGAAGAGCCACTTTAAACTTTTTTTTAAAGGCGCGCCAACATCTATGGTCATTATGTTCGGAGTCTTCTCAGTACACTGCCGGCCTTCGGCAATATACTCGTAATATACTCTTACCTAGTTATATACAACAATTTTCCTACACCTAATGAGGTGTAGAGGTTTCTAGGAAGAGAAAAACTAAGGGCAACACTGCTGGACTGGAATTCGGGATCTCCGCGAGGGATTCAAGCGCGCTACCACTGAGCTTACCCCTTCCCTTTTAACAGAGATTACTTTTTTGATTAAAATGATTTTCTGTAATGACTTTAATAATTTATGGATTAAATTTCAATTGTGTGTTCAATTTGTGTTAACTTTTCTTCTTTGTTTTATTGGAGAAGTCTTCTAAAGAATCAATTTTTGACTTATGACAAATTCAAAGTTCTCAGTTAAAGTTCCACGATAGCAGAATGATTAAAGACATAGATTGCTAAACTATGATGAACTAGGTTTGTTCTCCGTCTTTGCCTTGAATTTATAATATTGATGTAATGTGATAATAAATAGTAAAGTATGTTTTGCTATCCTTTCCCGAACTAGATACCTGATACATCGTTGAATACAAAGCAATAAATTACTTTTTACTTTCTCTTACCGCTATACAGAGCACAGATTTCTATTACGTACGAAAACATGTTTTCAGCGTATTGTCTGTTTGTGTGTGTATGTGTGTGTGTGTGTGTGAACAACACATATCATAAAAACAGAAAAATCACAGAAAGCACAAATTTGATCTTCTGTTTATGGACCACCGCCGACCGCAAATGACACGCAAAGTTTTGGTCATATTTCTGTCACCGGAAATATAACTACTATATATTTTTTTTTTTTTTTTGTAGTTTTTCGTCATTTTCTCGAAAATGGTTGAAACAAGTTTCATTTAATTTGAAATGCTATCTGAGCAAATATAAAAACCTATCCGGAAAACTGAATTTTACTCGGTTTTGGGAAATCTGACATGTTAGATTTCCAAATTACTGGAGTTAATCTTTACACAATCTTCTGGAATACAAACGTTATTAAATTCAAATTAAACTTATGGCGCAACAGTCCTTGAAAGAAATTCGTGCACTTATGTCCATGTCCAAGGCAAGTCATGAGCCTCAATGGGAATTTGGAATTCTGGCAATGCTACATATAATATAATACATACTTAGTGACACGTTGCCACAGACAAGATACACACACACACACACACACACACACACACACACACAATAATACAAACATACTCAGTAACATTTTGTTTAATGATGGAGTGTAGCTCCGCAACTTCGTTCTGGCACCGAAGAGGCCGTTAAGCTCCGCCCTTTACCAAAGCTTTTTTGAAGCAGTGACGCATTTGACTATGTCCACAGGTTTCAAAACTAAATTACCCCGAGCTATACTTGATGTTCTTCCGACCGATAAGACTTAAACCTACAGGAATATATAACTAGATGCACGAATGAGGTATATCGGACATCAACTATAAATTAATTATTACTATGTTGTGGTGGTTGGTTCCGCAGAGCTGGAAAGCATCAGAGACATTCTCCGTGGTAGCCTGCTTCATTTTGTGGTCATCGACCGGTTTCGGGCGTTCGCCCATCTTCAGGATGCGTTTTTCAGACTTGCACAGAGCAAACTTAGTTTTCACACTCAAGGAAGAGAAAAACTAAGGGCAACACTGCTGGACTGGAATTCGGGATCTCCGCGAGGGATTCGAGCGCGCTACCACTGAGCTTATCCCTTACCTTTTAACAGAGATTACTGTTTTTCTTACTTAGTTTTCAGAGTGTGAAAACTAAGTTTGCTCTGTGCAAGTCTGTGTTGTCACACTGTCTGAAAAACGCATCCTGAAGATGGGCGAACGCCCGAAACCGGTCGATGACCACAAAATGAAGCAGGCTACCACGGAAAATGTCTCTGATAATTATTACTATATTTGTATACAGCCATAAAAATAATTATTTCTTGCAGGACTATACTCAGTAACATTTTGTTTAATGATGGAGTGTAGCTCCGCAACTTCGTTCTGGCACCGAAGCGGCCGTTAAGCTCCGCCCTTTACCAAAGCTTTTTAGAAACTGTGACGTCATTTGACTACGTCCACAGGTTTCAAAACTAAATTACCCCGAGCTATACTTCATGTTCTTCCGACCGATAAGACTTAAACCTACAGGAATATATAACTAGATGCACAAATGTGGTATATCGGACATCAACTATAAATTAATTATTACTATATTTGTGTACAGTCAAAACAATAATTATTTCTTGCAGGACTATTAGATTATTGGAGAATATTTTACTTTCTTTAGATTCATCCTTCCATATACTTAGAATTATTAGCCAACTCCGTATTTCTTCTATAAATGAATGCACTATTTATTTCAATAAAACTAAACATATTATAAATTTTACAGAAAAATGTAAGTTATGTAATTTAGATTCGCTAGAAACCTTAGAGCATGTATTTTTTGTTTGTCCGTTGTTTAGTTTATTCAGAGAGAAATACTTGAGTAATAGTCATGCTAATTTGAACCTTATTTTGTGTCGATCAAATAAAGAACAGTTCAGCAATGTTTACTTTTTTTTAATTCGTGCAATTAGGCTAAGAGCTCTATTTCTTTAAACATTTTTAAATCAGAAATTATTTTAAATTATATTATATAATCGATATTATTCTCAACTCTTGTTTATTGTATATATTATATATTACACTTAGTTGTTTATTTTCTTTTCTGTTTTCTGTTCTCTATGCCTTTATTGTATTGTAAATATATAATTATTGCAGGTCAAACTCTTCACTGTATGTACAATTGTTTATAAAACAGTTTATAAATAAACAAAAAAATATATATTTCACTTTCATAAATAAACGACGGGGACTCTTAAACATTTTAATATTTTAATTAAAAAAAAAAAATGTTCATTCATGAGAATATTTATTGCAGGGTAATGACAATGAGCCTAAAATCTTCAATCAGTTGACATAGAGGGGAAAGACACAGCCCCAATCTATGCATTAGGATTTGCAAACTGTGTGGTTGCTCTTAAACAACTTAACATCTTAACACCTTTTAATCAACACTTAAACCCTTAAACCAATTTTAAGTTTTAATTAAGACGATTTATTTATTTTTTTTTATTTTGAGGCTCATTCTCCCGGAGCCATTTCCATGCACGGCCGGCTTAGGAAAGTGTAGCCTTTACAGTCATCATTGTTCATGGGAATTCATTTTTTACTTTCTCTTACTCCTAGTAAGAGGAAGTATTGTAATCGTGTCAAATTTTCGATATCGAGTTTTTCACCGGAAATATCCGTTTTGAGGTCCACTGAGTCCAAAAAAGTGGTTTTTAGCAAATGGTGTGTGTGTGTGTGTGTGTGTGTGTGTGTTGTTGTGTGTGTGTGTGTATGTGAACAGCATAGCTCAAAAACGAAAAACTGTAGAAAACTGAAACTTAATATTCTGTTTAGGTATCACCATGCGATCTGACCGTGCGTTATCTGTCAAAATTCCTCAACCGGAAGTACCACTTTACTAGTTAACTTTTTTACTTTTTTGCGTTTTTCTCAAAAATGGCTCCAAGGATTTTCTTTAAACTTGACACATCCACTACACATACAAGGAGCTACAACTTTTATTTGAAACATTTCTCTGGGAAAATTGATTTAAGGGCCCTTCTTGGGGAGGGGTGGGGTTAGGTTACCCTCTAAAGTGCTATTTCAGGTTATTACACAATTCGGTCATTTAAATAATGTTAATTAGAATGAAATATGTTGTTGAAATTCCGAGTTTGAGAAAAATCGGAAAACCGGAAGTGTTTTTGTTTTAACACTTTACTAAATATGATTTTTTCACTTTTTCGCGATTTTCTCAAAAATGGCTCCGACGATTTTCTTGAAACTACACATATAAACTAAACATTCAAAGGTCTACAACTTTTATATAAAACATTTCTCTGGGAAAATTCATTTAAGGACACTTTTAGAAGAGGGGTAGTGTTACAGCTTCCTCTAAAGTGGACTTGATTATATAACTCTATCATCCAAATGAAATTAATTAGAAATAAATAGTTGGCCAAAATTCCGGGTGTGAAGAAAATCAGTAAACCGGAAGTGCGCTTTTACTGAATAGTTTTTTTTCAGTTTTCGACAAATTTCATTAAATTTGGTACACAAACTATAAAATTTGTCAATTATAATTTTGAGAAAGTTGTGTGAGTGTTTCACGCCAGATTTTTTTTTAAATAATTTTCCGTTCATTTTTCCTGTAAACAAGAGTCAATTAGAAATTACCTTTCCGGATTTAATAATAAACAATTGTTCATTATCTATTCATAATTTCACCAGCGAAATTAATTTGAAATAATTCATAACATACCCCATATATGTGAAATATTAAACTATAAATTAATTATTATTAATTCTAAAACGAGTCAAAGCTTATTTGGTATAAATTATTTTAATAGTAATTTCGTGTTTCCAAACTCTCTATAACATAAATTAAATGTTGGTATATACAAATGTGAAAATAATTGCACCTAATAATGCTCTCTCTCGAGCAGGGTTAAATTTGCAATACCTTTATTTGGATGAAACCAATTGTCACGTTTTTTGTGGATTGATTTTTTAAAGCTTAATTTTGTTAAAGGATACAATTATTCGCTTTGTAATTATTTAATAATAATTCAATATTACATAATTGCAAAATTTTTGAAAGAAATTCATTTAGAAATATTAATTTAAAAGAAATCAGGTGTGAAACCGAGATTTCACACACACACACACATACCACTTTTTCTTACTGCAACTTACACAATTAAAATTTTACAAATGATTAGTGGTGTTCAAATTTTCCGTAGGATCATGATCTTTCAGCCCTCAAACCGCTCTAAACTAAATTATCTTGGGAAAACTATTTCCAACAAAAGTGATAAGTTTTCTGCATTTATGATCAGTATACGAAGTTAAATGTAACCTGTAATTCTCTCTTGCTATTTGTAATAGCAAGAGAGAATTACATCAGCAAGAGAGAGCAGACAGACGAGAGAATTAAGAGAGAGAAGACAGACCCTCTCTGGTGCTCTCTGATTTAAGCAGGCTACAGTGGGAGAACCTGTATATAAGCCAGTGAGAATCTAGCTAAGGACATCTATCAATCTATATACATCTAGATATCTATCTATCAGATTCAAACATATATTGTCTGAAAGTGATACCATCGTGTCACTTTTATTCTATCAAAATCATTATAAAGTCCAGTGCAGTTAGTGTAAACTTATAGCTACATTATATTAGTGTCTTCATATCTCGTTCATTCAATCAAGCCTAATTTCTCTTCTCAATAACTCCATTATATGTCCATTATATGTTGGTGCCTTTATGGAGAAATTTGCAAAAAAAAAAAAAAATCAGCTTAGTAAAGATGCACTTTTGGTAAACCGATTTTCTTTAAACTCACAATTTTGGCATCACATTTTTTATTCGTAATATATTATGTAGATAATAGAATATTATCATAAAATAAAATGGGACTTTATAAGTTCCCTCTCAAATCCCCTCTTAAATGAATTTTTTTTTCAGAAGACGTGTATACAAAAATTTAAAGATAATCGTTGGCACCATTTTGAATAAATTGAAATATTCAATACAGTATTGTGGTAATTTCCACTGACCGATTTTAATCAGAACCTTATTGTTGGGTTTCCAGGCAGAAATTAAACTAAATATCATGTTTGTACAATCTGCGAATTGACCATACACAGAAAGAACCATTTCTAGATACCAACTTTGTACTCAGCAGACTTCAAAACTTACGTTTCTAGTGAAAACACGATATCGAAAATTTGACACGGCTTATAATACTTTCTCTCAATAGCTTTAAGAGAAAGTAAAAAAATTTGGTGTGAAACACTCACACAACTTTCTCTTACTCCTGTTCTCAAACAAATCTGACAAATCTTATAGTTTGTATACCAAATTTAACGAAATTCGTCGAAAAGTGAAAAAAACAGTTCAGGAAAAACGCACTTCCGGTTTACTAATTTTCTTATAACTCGGAATTTTGGCCATCTATTTATTTATAATTAATTTTGTTTGGATGATAGACTTGTATAATCAAGTATGATAGCAATTTAGAGGAAGCTGCAACTCCACCACTTCCCATAAAAGAGTCCTTAAATGAATTTTCCCAGAGAAATGTTTTAAATAAAAGATGTAGACCATTGCATGTTTAGTTTATATACGAAGTTTCATGAAAATCTTCGGTGCCATTTTTGAGAAAATCGCAAAAACGTAAAAAAAAAAAAACTAGTAATGTGGTACTTCGGTTGAGGAATTTTGACAGATAACGTACTGTCAGATCCTATGGTGATACCTAAACGGAATATCAAGTTTCAACTTTCTATGGTTTTTTTTATTTTTGAGCTATGCTTTCACATATATATACACACAGACTATTTGCTAAAAACCACTTTTTTTGGACTCAGGGGACCTCAAAACGGATATTTCCGGTGAAAACTCGATATCAAAAATTTGACACGATTACAATAGTTCCTGTTACTAGGAGTAAGAGAAAGTAATAATTTTATTAGGAAACACTCGCATGAACACTTACTGATAATTCCGTAATTATAACATTTTTTTTTTCAGAGTTGGCATTTTTTAGTAAATTTACATGACTTAAATACCTTGTATAACTGGGGACAAATTAAACAAAATATGAACTAGATGGAGGCGTGACCATTCCCAGGTCCCTCCTAAAATCTTCAGATCCGCCTAAAATTTTGCTTTCTTGGAAAAAAAATATTACAAACCAGAAGTGATAGGCAAATAGTAATTACCATATGTGCAGTTACCAATTTCAAAGAATTCTTGTTAATTAGTATCTTTATCGATAAAATCAAAGAAAACTGAGAAAACTGTTCAGAAAAGTCAAACGTTCAGTTGACCGATTTTATTTCCACTCGAATTTTTGACAATACATTTGATTCTTTTTGAAATTATAGAGTTGATAGTGTCCGTTATATTATACGGAATGGTAATTAGCAGTAAAGCCTTCCTCCAATACTTTCCTAAAATGGTGATTTTGTAGTAAAGCCTCTCTCCAATACTTTCCTAAAATAGTACTTTACAGTAAAGCCTAGCTCCAATATTTTCCTAAAATGATACGTTAGATTAAAACTTCCCTCCGATACTTCCCTAAAATGGTACTTTACAGTAAAGCCTCTCTCCAATACTTTCCTAAAATAGTACTTTACAGTAAAGCCTAGCTCCAATATTTTCCTAAAATGGTACGTTAGATTAAAGCTTCCCTCCGATACTTCCCTAAAATGGTACTTTACAGTAAAGCCTCCCTCCAATACTTTCCTGAAATGCATTGTTCCTGGAACAATGTTTCAAATAAAATTTGTAATACCTTGTATGTGTATTTGATATACCAAGTGTAAAGAAAATCAAAGATATTTAGAAGAAAATTGTAAAAAGTTAAAATATCCAATCATTAAAGTGATATTCCGTTTCAAAAGCTGACAATCGGGCTCTCTGGTAAAACTTGACAGAAAAGGTCAAAATTTGCGATTGTCTTAGTGCGTTTACTTAATGCAAGTTCTCTTTAATTGAAATTCCATTTCTCATATTTTTTATTTGTTTTTTTTTCTTTCTTCATTTTGTTATTTCATTCATTTGATCTTTTTTTAAACAATTCTCTTAACTAGGGCAAAAGATTTTTTTGTGTTTTTAGTCATGGGGGACTTAAGCAAGGGAAAAAAACATTTCCTCGAACATAAATAAGCAAGAAAGTAAAATTTCAGTAAATGTTAAAGGTCATTTCATTAAATTTGCATAAAAATAAAGGGGAAAATTCAGACGCTGAAATAAAAAAAGTAAAAGGGGATAATAAAATTATTATTTATTCAGGTGAATAGTGATCTATTTTATATTAAGAGCTTGGATAAAGAGAAACGTATCTCCAGAATACATTCAATGAAAATTGGGAAGTATATACATACTATTATAGGTTTTAGATGGAGATAAATTGGGTTAGATAGATACATGAACTAGAAGTAAAGCTGAACACTGTATATAATAGAAAAGTAGCACAAACTGCACGGACTTCACTTTAAAATATATAAAATGATATGAGAGATTTAGGGTGAGAAAGAGAAAAGTTGTTGACGCGCTGTGACTGCTGTGTGACTCTGCAGCAAGGCTCTCTGTAGACTTCCCCAAAGCTGTATTTAAACATTTTCCCCCACTCTAGTCTGGCCTAAGCTAGAGAGTGACCCTGTGTAATTTTATGTCACACTCTTTCTGCTATGGATCCCTCTCTTCGGATCCAATTACACATGCCTATCAGCTTAATATAAAAAAAATCAGATGTGAAACACTCACACAATTTTCTCTTACTTCTGTTAATAATTGTTTACGACAATTTTTTGTTCTTCAAATTTTTGACCTTCAAATTTTAGAACCTACTAGTCCAAGTAGACAAGTTTTTGTAGCGAGAGTTGAGTGAAGACAGTTAATTGCTTGTTGATGGCAGATACTTGAAATAACTCCTTGAGAGTTGTATATATACCACTCGATAATAATTTGTCCTGAATGCCGCTTGCGGACTGTTTCCTGACGACATCCTGAAAGTAGTTTTCAGGACTATTGATTTTAGACTCATTCAGATTTTGTTTTTAGACTGATTCAGGCACTCAAATTGCCGAGATTAAGTACGATATTTTTTTTCTAGAGCTTGATTATAAGTTAGAAACATGTATCTCTAACGGGAAGATTGTTTATTCAAGGTTGTAGCCAATTCTTCCTTACCAAACAGGTGAATATGACATTAAGGTGTAAAGAACTTGTTTGAAGACGAACGTAGCTGAATGCCTGGTATCGGCAATATGAAATCTCCTGCGCTTGCTGTTTGTTGTAGTGAATTTCCATAATAAAATAAACTTTACGGCGCAACAGTCTATGAAAGGCCAAGGCTTGCCAGACGGCGATTTCAATAGGGGGGGAGGTATGGTAAGCACGCCGTGATCCCACACCGTTTAGTTCCGACCTAGGGCGCTACTAACTGTAGCTACCCACTTTTCAGCACGATGCTGGGTCATCATCGACTTTGCCCTCACGGGAATGGAACCCTGAATTCTCGCACGAAAGGCAGGTACGCTAGCCACTACACCAACGCGTGAGGACTTCCATAATAAAGGAATCTCATTTACTCGCACTAAGAAGGCTCCAGGCGCCAACGACCATAAATGTTGACGCGCCTTAAATTAAGAAAGAAAAAAATCTGGTGTGAAACACTCACAAAACTTTCTATTACCGCAAAATGACAATTTTTCTTCATACTTACAGTTAGTTCTTGTTAAACTGTTGGCATTTTTATGGTGAAAATCACAAAAAATTCAAAAATTTGTACCTGTAAGTCGCAATTCCGCTCAACCGATTTTCTTCGAACTGGCAATTTTGGCAACTTATATAATTCTAATTAATATTATTTCTTTGACAGAATTGTATAGTTCATTGTTTAGCTCAATAGAGAGAATTGTGATGGATGCCAGAGATATATTTTATTTTTAAAAAATATCATTATTGAAGAATATTTTAACATTCGCTGGCAAATAAGGTACACCCAGCTAGAAGACTACCGTTACTGAAGAGTTTATAGAACTTTGGTTAGCTTTGTTTTTTGCCTTTCTCAAAAGGGAAAATTTGAACTAAGAAGAGAAAGCATTCTTTCAAGACACGGAGTCTAAATTCTGCAATCAACTAGGAATAGTCTGAATTCGACAATCTACCATTCTAATAGTCAACATCAGTGCCAGCCATAAGTTAAAAAATAAGTGTTTATTCTAGCTAGGTTTAGTATATTAATAAGTATATTATTATTGTGATATTGTAAAGTATTTAAATTCACTTAGAGAATATATTTAATTTAAAAACAGTGGTGATCTCTTGATTATTGCTTAATACTTCTGTCTCTATCTCAAACTTACACACAAGCCATTTACTAAACCGCTCTTGCCACATGCTACTACTGCACAAACAACATAACACACCAACGACACTTCAGGACCGACTCTTTTCCTTTAAATGAATTTTTCTCGAAATGTTTAAAAAAAAAAAATTGTAGTTCTTTGTATATGTAGTTGATGCTTAAAGAATGCTTAATGAAAATCACAAAAAAAAATTTAAAAAAACTTTTCAGTAAAGTGGCATATTCGGCTGATGGATTTTTGTGCGAAATCTTCGTGTCAGATGCGTTGGTAAACGCAATACCAACTTGAGCTTCCGGCAACTTTTCGTTTTTGAGATATTCTATTCATAAGCAGGCACACACACACACACACACACACACAACAGACTTGATTTAGAAAAATTGTTGTAATCTTTGATTATTATCATTTTTGATTTTATTTAATTCAATTTATTAATTTCATATTGTAACTATATTTATGAGTGTATGTAATAGTTAATATTGTGGTAAATACAGAATAATATAAATTAAAAAAAAAACAAACGTATATTTCCGGTGACAACTGAATTTCGAAAATCTAGAACGATCGCTATTTCCTCTTACTATTATTAATAAGAGAAAGTATTAAAAAGATTACCCTAAGGCAAAAAAAAAAAAAAGAAAAGCATTTCCAAACATTATTCAGTATTAATCGGATAATATCCAATGAGAAATGAATTTATTAAAATTGATATGATTGCACTAATTTCCACAGAATAGCAGAAACTAAAATTCTGAACATCAATTACTATTAGCTCTATCAGTCTAAATTGAAAATCACTCAAATGGCAATGCTAAGAAATGATAACCAATTAGCGCTAATCTAGTTTGAAATAATATGTATAATGTAAATTGAAAACCTGAGTCTAGGAGTAGGTTTCCAAGGAGTTTAAAATTTTTTGTCAATAGCGACTTAATAGTAAGATTGAAAACATGTCAAGATAATATTAATGTTTATAAATATACTTTTTTGATTAATATTGATTAATTATTTAATTAAACACAAATAAATATCCGTAAACAGTTCCCTATAAAAAAAAAAAAATAACATATTCATCCGAAAATCTGTTACTGGTGTGGATAAACCTCTTTTTCCCGCCTATCCTTTACACATGGCACCAACCAACAAAGATGACGTAGAAAATATTTAAACAAGCTATGCGTGTTCCGGCAAATGGTAGTCATAAAATAAGAACCACCCAGGTAACGTTATCACTAACTAACTTGGTGACGTGATTCATCCGGCAGGCGTTACTATCTCAAGGTTTTATCGTGTTACTGCCATCTCATGCACGTACAATACTACTTTATATAAGTCTGGAAGGGACTCTATCCTACCGTCCGCCGCAATCCCTCAAAAATACAATACCCTCATCATTCTGTTTCACGCTTTACCTCTCGTATTCCCTTTCATATATTTTAAAAATTAGGTCACAACTAATCTTCTCATCCATCCTTACCATCTCCCTAATGCAATACATATTTTTTTTTTCTTTCTTTTTTACTTACTCGTACTCTTTAACAGGAATAGTCAAAATCTATCAACCGGACTTCCACCAGAGCGGATTTGCTGGGTGTTTTTTGGATTTGTGTATATCACAGTCTAGGTAATGGTCATTAATATTCAACAATCATTCATATAATCAATAAAAACAAGCAAGTAACTTATTGATAAAAACAGAATTAAAAAACAATTAATAAATATTTAGTCTGGTGACAAGTTTACAAAAAAAAAAACAGCGAAAAGTTTGAAATATGTTTGTACATATTTATTTGTCAAATATAAAGTAGGACTTGATAGTATTCGTCAATAAAAAAACGTAAAAACTAATTAAGCACAAACAAACATGATTGGAAGAATAGTCAACAACATCTTTTGGAAGGCAGAGAGCAACGGAGAATGATAATTATATTGAACGCTAAGTCCCGTATATATGACGCTAAATGAGCGATCCTCAATGAATCCAGTATTATTATTATTTTTTTTTTTTTTTTTTTTTTTTTTTTTTTTTTTGGTATCAGTATTTACACTATTAACCAATTTGCTGTCTGTAATAATTAACCAGAAGGATTTAAATTTTGTAACTACTCAAAAAATCAACAAGAGAATAGTACACAAAGGTATTATTTGAAAATACTATATCCTTAAAATAGAGGGGAGCCGTGCAATATTTAGTAATCTCATGGAAAAACTTGTCCCTTTCTTTGTTATAGTCTGGACATACCATGACTATATGTTCGAGATCCTCCGTCTCATTACATCTCCTACAAAGAGGAGAGTCTAATTTGCCAATTTTAAACAAATAGGACCCACAAATAGCATGGTTTGCCCGCATCCTATTAATTATTGAAACCATTCTTTTGCCAAAGTAACCTTCTTTAAACCATACTTTATGATTAACCTGAGGTACCATAGCTTTGTAAAATAAGCCCTTATCCGAATTAGCGAATCTTTGCTGCCATTTTTCGAAGATTTTTCTTTTTACCCATCCCTTTAAATCAGATGGTGGAAGAGGGATCGCTAAGAAATCGCCGGAATTACTGGCCTCTTTAGCAAGCAAATCAACTATTTCATTATCGGAAATTCCGCAATGTGCTTTGCACCAAACAAAATTAATTTTCTTTCCTAGGTTTTTCAGATTGACAAGAGCTTCGGCAATGTTAATTATTAAATGATTAGCGGATGCTAATTTCCAATGATGCAGGGCATCTAAGGCGCTTCTACTGTCACTAATTATGGTGATATGTGTGGCATTCAGAGTATAAGAGTATACCATAGCCTGATGAATAGCGATCACTTCGGCTGTATAAACGGTAGTATAGGCTGGCAGTTTAAACATTTTTCTTATATTATTGTTAGGATCAAAGTAGGCACATCCGACTTCATTATTTAATTTGGATCCGTCGGTAAACAGTTTATATGTGGAGGGAAAAAGTTTAGAAATATCATCCAGAAATATTTTATTTACTATTGATTGCGGAAAATTAGAATAGTCTTGTAAGAATCTAACATGCGGCTGAATTTGTGAAATTATTTCTTGATTGGCTTTGAAATATGGCAATTTATCTGAGATATATATCAGAGGTTTCAAATGCGCGACTTCTGTAAAACTAGCTGACAGCACGGGTGAGTTCTTATGTCTCCAATAACGCAGCTGCAAATCTTTGATGCTTAATGTACAAATTTGTTTGCATAATTTTTCATTCCTGCTCATAGTTTTCAGAACATATCTATGACATAGCTGTTCTCTTCTGAGATCAACCGGCAGCTCGCCAGCCTCAGAATGCATAACATCAAGTGGTGTAGTTTTAGTGTAACCTAAACATAACCTTAAACTTTTATTTTGTAGTAATTGTAAAGTTTTAAGGGTTGACATTTTGGCTTGACCATAAAGAAAGGATCCGAAATCTATAATACTGCGTATTGTTGTCCTATAGAATAGAAGAGAAATATTTGGGTCCGAACCCCATTTTTGGTGGGAAATCGCCCTTAAAACATTAAAATAATTGCCTACTCTTGTTTCAATAGATTGTACGTGATGCTTCCAAGACAAAACCTTATCCAATGTGATGCCTAGATATCTTACTTGATTGACAACTTGAAAAGAGAAACCACCTAACGTAATTGTATCTCTTAAAGGTAACCTTCGTTTTCTGGTGAAGGGGCACACCACTGATTTAGTTGCGGATATCGTCAAGCCATAATTAGTCGACCACTCTTGTATGCGGCCTACTGTCTCGTCTAAATGACTTATACAACCATCAATTGTCTTATCAGTGGAATATAAACAGAGATCGTCTGCATATTGCAGGATTTTCACTTGAGATTCTACAATTCCTTCGATATTACTCACGTACAGTGCGTACAATAATGGGCTCAAAACTCCACCTTGCGGCAGGCCAGTCTGAGCTATACGTGGCTCACATAATTTATTATTAATTTTTAGATAAAGCTTTCTACCTGATAAAAGATTAATAACATTCCTAGTGAATGGAGCAGGAAATCCTAAACTACTTAATTTAGTTGCCAAAATAGGTAACTGTACATTGTCAAAAGCAGCAGTAATGTCTAGGAAAAGGCCAAGTGTACTTTTATTGGACGATAGAGCTATCTGGATGTCTGTGGTTAATTCTGACAAACAATCCTGTATTGTTTTTCCTTTACGAAACCCAAACTGAGTTATTGGCAAAATATTATAGTGCTCACACCACCACTCTAATCTATTTTTTATCATCCTTTCTAATGTTTTTAAAAGGCATGAAGATAACGATATTGGCCTATATGAACTACTTTCATTTGGGGACTTATTAGGCTTCAACAGAGGAACAATAATGTAGTGCTTCCATTCATCCGGAAACTGCCCTATGGACCACATTCTGTTATAAATTTGCAATAATATTTTTTTACCCCTAGTCGGCATATGATACAACATTAAATAGTGCATCTGGTCCAAACCAGGAGCAGAGTTCGGGCTAGATTTCAACGCTCTGTTAAGTTCACCTAATGTAAAGTTTTCTATTAAATAATTAACATTACCACCCATGTGAACGTTTTCTTCGATTTAATTTCATTTTGGGCCATCTCAGGAGCTCATGTATTAATAAAATCTTGTACCCACCCTCCATTAACTAAAGGTTTGTAGCTATTTTGCTTATTAGAGATATTTTTTATTTTTTTCCAAATATCTTTAATAGGAGTACTTCTATTTAAATTTTCACAAAATTTTGCCCAACTTTTCTTTTTTGCTTGTTTAACAGTTTGAGAGGCCAAAGAAGTCAATTTTTTACATTCAATGTAATTATCTAAGCATGGATTAGCTTTGTATTTATTAAATGCTTCCTTACGCCGCTTTATAGCTTCAGAACATTCAGTTGTCCACCATGATTTTGTTAAAACAACGAATTTTGAGTTGGATTTGAATTGTGGAATTGAACATTCGGCAGCTTTATGCATGATATTTATTAATTGTGAGTAGTCTAGATCCAAACAAGAATTATTTATTAATTCTGAAAATACTGCACTATAAAGAGGCCAGTCTGCTTTTGTAATTTTCCATTTACTAAGTGGTTGGCGTGGAACGTGAGGTATATTCTCTTTCTCTGAAGTTATCAATATTGGTAGGTGATTTGATCCCATAGGATCATTCAGAACTTCCCATTTAAAATTAGGACTAATACTGGCAGAACAAAAACTTATATCTAATGCTGACTTATTTTTTTGGCGAATATTATTTACAAGTGTAGCAGTTCCATCGTTTAAATAAATTAAATTATTACTTTGTGCGGCCTCTAAAAGACTTCTACCTTTATTATCAGTAAAACTAGACCCTACTCCTTTATGATGTATGTTGAAATCTCCCCCTACAATCAGTGGATGAGGTAAAATTTTAATAAAATTATCCCAGTGATTAAAATTAATATTATTGAGAGGTGAATTATAAACAGAGACGATCGTAATATTTTTGTTTGCTTGTAGTGGTATACTCACTGCCACGGCCATCAATCCGTCTATTGTAAGTAAGTTATTTATTTCTACATACGGAATTGAACTTTGTAACAGTATAGCTACACCAGCTTTACCATCACTTCTAGTTTTATGTACTAAATTGAAACCTCTAAATTTAACATTACTATTCGGTTTAAACCACGTTTCAGAAATTAATGCAATATTTATTTTTTCATTTTCCAAACACTTTTCTAAACTACCTTTATTAGCCAACGCTGATCGTGCATTCCATTGAAGAATTCTTAACTTCTGTATTGCCATATATAATAAATTTTCGATTTATAAAATATAATTAAATAAATAAATTTACTTAAATGGAAAAGATGAAACTCTTTCTTGTATTATTTTTATCAGTTCCTCTTCCCTTACCTGTGACGTTATAAGGGGATATATAGAGCCTAACACAGACATAATTATCTCACATACCCACTCTTTTGAATGTATACTTTCTCTATAATTTTCTTCCGGTCGATATGGGTTAAAATTTATCAGGCAACCGGGTGTATTTTTAGACGGGGTAGACCTAATTAAAAAAGATTCCATTTCTCTTTGTGAAAACTGTGGTTTTGGAGGGGAAAGTTTTCTCGACCTTTTGATTGGTTGAGATATCTCAATTTGTGGTGTAGTACTATTTGAATTTGGATTTAATGTTAATGGTGGAAATTCACGCTTAGAGTAGATCAATGGAGGTACATCAGTTATTTTAGCATATGAATTTTTAAAACGCATTTTAGCATCTGAATAAGACAAATTTTCTAGTGCCATAATAGTTCTTATTTTGGTTTGCCTTAATTGCTCAGTACATTTTTTGTCTGTAGCTGAGTGTTTTCCATTACAGTGAACACATTTTAATTCATCTTTCCTTTCACAGTTTTTCCTATCATGCTGCTCGCCACACAGACTGCACCTAATCTTACTTCGACACTGATTACTCGTATGACCAAACCGTAAACAATTGTAACATTGAACAACTTTAGATATGTACGGCTCAACTTGACATCGTACATGATGAATAAACACATATTCTGGCATTACTTGTCCCCTAAAAGTTAAGAGTACCGAGTATGTAGGTTTGGTTTCATATTCCCCTTTCTCATTTTTATATTTCCTTATAAACCTTTTAGCAGCGATTAATTTAATATTTCTGCCCTGATTAAACAAACTCTCATTTACTATTTCTTCATCAGTAAGAGTTAAATCCACATTTTTAATTACCCCTTTTCTTTTCAATAAATAACTGGGTATAAAACATTCAAATTTATCTTTTTTCAGCTGATCAGAGAGAACTAACATATTGGCAGCACTACCATTTTTAAACTTTAACCTCAATCTGTTTTTCCCCATTTTTGTAATTTCCACAATATCTTTCTGTATCATTGGATGATATTTATTAATTAATTTACCCACTGACATAGCATGTAATTGACCAATACCTTCTCCTTGTCCCTTACTTTCCATGTATATTTCAAACGGGCCCACATCTGTAGGTAAGTACAACACTTTAACATTATCATCTTTACTTAAATCACCATCCATTTCCTTTTTATCCTTTTCCTCCCCAACAGGAACCCCAGCTCCCATTACTTCCATATGAGGAGGTCCCGGACCTCCGCTTTCAACACTCATTTTCCAAATTAAAAATAAGACTACTAGTTCACACTTCGAAAATAAGAGAAAATTAGAAATTAATAACTCCTTTAATTGAAAAATATAATTTTTAATAAAAAATAAAAAATAAATAGATTGAAAATTAAAATTAAATAGAAAAAACTTTCACTTTATAATATAGTTGTTATAAGAACAAACTGAGCAGACACGATGTGAACGCTAGTATTTGGCGGTGAATCGGGGGATTAGAGGTATTTTCCGTTACAACCTGCTTCTTTTTGTGTTATCCTTTGCTGCAGATGCGGCCGAGATTCGGAAATCCCTTCCCATGTATTGAGAAAATGCTCGTATAACATGCTCCTTGTCACACATCACCATCTAGGTGTAAAGCGAAGGATTCTAAGACAGCTCAGAGGTAAAGGAATGTCTTGCTTCGAGGAAGTCTACTGCGTCGATACGGTTAGTGTGCCAAGGCACGCGGACTTATTGAACTTTCCAAGAAATAATGCGATGGCCATGATAATCGATCCCACTGTCCGATTTGAATCGAACAACTCCAACAAGCAGAAGACGTGGATAAAGAAAAGAAAAGCATCTACGAGAAGTGTATCCCTTTTGTGAAAGAAACGTTCCGAGAGGAGTTCGGTGAGAGGGATTTTGCAGCAAATGTGCTATGGTTTGGAGTTCGTGAACAATCCTCCGATTATTTTGGTTGGTTCCACAGAGCTGGAAAGCATCAAAGACATTTTCCGTGATAGCCTGCTTCTCTTTGTGGTTATCGACTGGTTTCGGCCTTTCGCCCATCATCAGGGTGTTTTTGTCAAACAGTGTAATAACATAGACTGTGATACACACAACTATATTTGCTCTGTGCAAGTCTATATGATTGCGTTGTTTGTCCGAAACCGGTCGTGGACTACAAAAAGAAGCAGGCTATCACGGAAAATGTCTTTGATGATCTATAAATGAAAATTATAATAATGGTTGCTCATTCATTATAATTTAAAGTGAATATTTTTAAGGCTCTGTAATTAAGAATTTCTTTTTTAAATTTTTTATAGTATAATAATAAATACTATACATTTTATTAATTGTGTCTATTTTAAGGAGTCCTAATAAACCAGTACCTTCTAATAAATAGTCCTCACGCGTTAGTCTAGTAGTGGCTAGCGCACTCGCCTTTCATGTGAGAATTCAGGGTTCGATTCCCGTAAGGGCAAAGTCGGTGTTGACCCAGCATCGTGATAAAAAGTGGGGAGCTACAGTTAGTAGCGCCCTAGGTAGCGAAGGCCGGAACTAAACGGCGTAGGAACTGCGGCGTGCTTACCACATGCTCCCTGTTCAAATCGCTGCCTAGGAAGCCTTGGCCTTCATAGGTTATTGTTCCATAGGGTTTTTTTTTTCAATAAATAATGTTCGAGATATTATGACTCTAGAGGATTCAAATAAAGGACAAGCAATGGAAAAAAAGAAAAAGATCATCTTTCAGATTTAAATTACAATAATGGTAGATATCTTCTACGTCCCACTTGTAAGTAACTTCATCAATGTAGAATGATATATATCTGGAATGCATAAATCTGATTCTACTAATAAGGGGGGTTATTTTAATGGGCAAGTTAAAATAAAAATACTCCTTTATCCACAGAACTGAGTGAAAAATATATAGATAGGGTTATAGGATGAATTCTTTATTCTCTCTCAGTCGTCAAAGAAAAGTTTCTTCTCGTAAGAAACTAACATATTTTTTAATATTATTGTTTGCGGATTTCAATTCATCCATAACCAATCGTATTCAACAAACATGAACAATTGTTTTAGTTGTATGACCCAATTATAAATTTTGTTCATTATAGAATTTCTGCTAAATCTAACTGTAGTTCTAACATATTTTGGGCCACCTATTTGCAGGCATATTTAGAATTCTAAATGTATGAGTTTACCTAATTCACACCATATAAAAGTTTCGGAAACTGGAGGGCTAATGAAATATGTACTTGAAGTACTGAAATGGAACCGTTTCTATTTGCTCTAAATAACGAAGTGACTACTCTTCTGCGACATAGACGATGACTAATCTAACTATGCTACCTGCTGCAGTTGATTTATTTATCATATCAACACTTGCCTTAGAGAGCAGACCTGGCTTGAAAATAAAATTGCCTCTGTTTGTTACGTTTTCTATCCTTACTGATAATCATAATTTTTGTTTTTCTAACGTTCACTTCCAACCTATTGGCGAGAGTGTACTTGTGAAGGTCGTTCAATTTCTTTTGCAATTCTATTGGTGTATATGCGAGGAGAATCAAATCGTTAACGTGAAGTAAACAGCGGATACTGTACTTGTTATTCATTGGCATTTCTATAAAAATTGAAAGTAATTTTAGCGATAAAACATACCCTTAGAGAACCAACGGTTTATTTTTACGGGATCTGAGAAATGATTCGTTTATTTTAATAGAAACCGTAGCATTACTATATAAGTTTTCCAAAATTTTTATTACTTTTGTGCTAATGCCGAATATGTATAATTTATTCCAAAGTAACGTTTGGTTGGGAGCAAAGGCTGGTGTGCCAGTTGATTTCGGGGACGTTTTGCAGCGCCCCAACGTTACAAGTACTGCAGCAGCATTGGAAGTACTGCTGAGATTAATTCCACTGCATCTTTTGATACAAGCGGAAGCGAGGTCCAGTGCGTACAGACTAATGAACAATGACCAGTGGAAACGAAGAGCTCCTTAGCCAAGCACTTGGACATAATACAGAAAGTTGACCCTGGCCCTATGGAGCATATGGCTGAGGAAGAGTGCTAACCAACATACCATTTTGATGTCCGCTTCCAGGTGATCTTTACGTCAAGATCGGAATGGGCTAAAAGTTGGGAAAAACGAGGCCGGACTGGGGGATCCTGGTTCACGGATGGATTCAAAATGGCCTGCGGAACTGGAGGCGGAAAATATGGAGGTTAACCGGAGGTACACACTGAGAGGCCTCTTGGTGGATACTCCACGATATTCCAGGCTCAGAGGGAAAGTTACGCATGACCCCTAGGAATAGGGAGATATGCATCTTTTCTAGGCGGCATTGAAGGCTCTTGGAGCATTCAGAATTACTTCTTCCCTAGTCAGGGAGTGTAGAGAATCCCTGGAGGCGCTTTCCCGTCACAATAAAGTGCGGCTGGTATGGGTGCCGGGACACAAGGAGATAAAAGGTAATGAACTAGCCGACCAACTGGCCAGCAATGGAGTGAACACCCTTTCTGTGGGATAGCCAAAAGTATGGCGAGGGCGTCTCTGAGAGAATGGACTCGGAGAGAGCATAGTCGTCACGGGAGGCTAAGTATTGGGGCAAAGCACGGTAAAGTGGTTATGCCAGAGCTGTGTAAAAGAAGAACCAGAGAGTCTAAACAGGTATCAGATTTGTCTGATAACGGGCCTGTTTACAGGGCACGGTAGGTTCAAGAAACATCTGCATAAGATGGGATTATTTGACTCGGGGCCCTTGTGTAGACTGTGTCAGCAACTGGAGGAGGCGGCCTCTAACCTGTTGTTTGATGACGTCGCAATCGGCAGAGTGAGGTAGGAGAACTTCGGCAGGCATGTTGAGACCGGAGGAAATCGTACTTCAAGAAGGACTATTGGAGAAGGTCTTGGACCTCATGAAGATGGGAAGATTCCTCTACTAGACATTAAGGGGTTGGCACAATAAGCCTCAATGGGTAGGTTGCAGTGCCTGTGTTAGAGTCCTCTCCCCCCTGTGTCATTCTATTCTATTCTAACGTTTGGTTAATCGTATAGAAAGGCTTCCTTGAAATGACAAATCCGCCATAAAATTTACCTCTTTTTATTTCAAAAATCTAGACCAATAATAGAATGTAAAACAAATATATATTAACTAGGCACCCTCTACCACTTCTAAAACCACTTTGCATTTCTGAGAGAGGATTACAGTATTCAGTCCAATTATAATCAGAAAAACAATTTTCCCCTTTAGTTTTATATTTTCTTTTTTTATAATATCAAAATCATTATTTTCTTTTTTTAAATTGTCATTGATTTTCTTGTCGAAAGAATTGAGATCCTTATGTAAAATTAATATTTCCTTTGTTAGTTTTTTTTCCAGTTGTTTAATCATAAAAAAGTCCTTTGTATGTAATTTTCTCTCAGTTTTAAAAACTAAAAAGATTTAATGAATTTAAATAGAATAATCGTTTTTTATGAAACATTTTTGTTGTTATTTTTCTTATCACTTGTGTTATTTATTCTGTATTTTGTGAGGAAATGGATTGAAAATATTATTTTACCAAATGGGAGGGATGCTCATATTTAATATCCGGACTTATTGTTTTTTTTAAGGATAGTATTTGTCTCAATAACTATTTTTAATCCATGGATTTTTCTCATTTCAATAATAGAAATAGTCACAATGATGAGCACTGCTATTAAATAAGATAGGTAAAATTCTCATCACTCATTGGGGGTAATTTGTACACAATTTTGTTTATAAATAAATAAATAATAGAATGTGCAGAATTTTGTGTCACATTGGCTGTAAGGCATAGAAACACATACATACCTATATTCATTTTTAAAACTTTTATATATCAATGTTTTTTTCCTCATTTATTTGTAATTTACATCGGTATATAAATACAACAGTAAATATGTGGAAAGATACAAATCACCTGAATCACTTGTGTGGAGAACTCACCCAGCGATAAGACTCCATAAGAAAAAAACAAACAAAACATATGGCTTTACTTAGTTAATTACTTAATTATTCATTAGATGTTCTCGAGGCCAGCGGCGTTTCAATCGTCTGGGAGGATTAGCTGGAAGGGTAGAGAAACTTAGTTGGCATACTAAAGGATTTAGGTGACCAGAAAGGAACAGATGGAACTTTTATACTTGGTTTTAGCAATTGCGGTTATGAAAGGAATATTGAGGTCTTGATGTAGGGTGTGATTTGATACATAGAAGGGGGCATTGACCATTTTTCTGAGGATTTTGGATTGGAATGACTGGATTCGCCGGGACTTGGAATTTTTGGTTGAACCCCATAGTTCAATAGCATATGTCCACATAGGTTTGAGTAATATCAGGTAAAGTAGTCTTTCGTATTGTAGGGATAGTTTAGATCGTTTGCCGAGTAGTAGTGATAATAGTTTAAATCGTCTATTGAGGTCTTATCTTCTTAGTCGCGTATGGGGGTCCCAGGTGAGTCGTTTGTCAATGTATAATCCTAAGTAGCGTACATGGTTAGCAGTTGGAAGAGAAATACCATTAAAATATAGAGAGGGATATATCAATTGAGATCGATTTTTTATCTTTTCCAAATTTAAGCCGAGTGACATTTACATAGGGATATCTATATGAGCAAAGTTAATATCTGTAAAAATAATAGATTGATGGTGATTCGTGAATGTTGATGAAATAAGACCACGCGAACTGATACCGTATTCACAACTTACATGTAACGATTTACTAAGTACTGAGAGAAAAGGATATGGATTTAGCAAGTGCTAGCGATGAGTTATGAGTAGTTGGTAGCATGATGAATGAATGAATAGGTGGGCATTGGATGATGTCAGTTGCTTGAAAAGTAATTTGGCTACTTAGAACTCTTCCTTGTTCTGACGATGGTGAGCTAGTGTGACTAGTGAACATTTCAGTGTTAAGGGTTGATACTTTACTTTTAACTGCTTTAATAAGATGTGGCAACCTGTGTTAGCCCTTATTTAGTCGAGCTTTTAATAAATCTTTCATACCGCTAGAGAGAGCTTCTAGGTTGGAGATTCAACGTCGAAGATGAAGCTCATTCATCAATACAATGTGGGCGAAAAAGAAAGTGGTGACAGGCGTAGTTGACTCTGCTTGGAGGTTCAATGGTGGCGCATCAATATGGTTGGTAATGAAACTGTAGACTCCAACTTTTGTATGATTGGTTCCACATTCAAGTAACATTTTTCTAATATTTAGACAATTCAAATATTTATATTCCAAAATAGAAAAACACTATTCTTTTTCTGTTTTCCTCTTTTATGTTACTAATCTCAATATTTTCGTGAGTAGTAACGCAAAGTTCCCTGTAATTGGAATACTGTTTTATATCTTATTTCCTGAATGGAACTTGTATAACCTCAAGTATATATTATTCTAATAATCTTCATTACAATTTTGATAAGAATATTTAACACAATATTTTAACAATTCTGGCTGTATCCTACTTGGATTTATTTGCTTCTCATTTTTTCCTTCTTTTTAGAAAACAGAGACTTCAATCGTATTTATTGCATCAAATATCTCGTAACTTTTTCCCTCACTAGGAGTTTTCAAAAAACTGTGGTCATTTCTTTGAAAGGAAATTCTTAAAGACAGCCAAAGATTTCAAGAAAAATTGAACAATTAGTTTTTTCCTGAGTTGTCTCAACGCTAGCACACTAATTTTTAGTTTCTCTTACTGCTAGTAAGAGGAAGTATTGTAATCGTGTCAAATTTTCGATATTGAGTTTTCACCGGAAATATCCGTTTTGAGGTCCCCTGAGTCAAAAAAAGTGGTTTTTAGCAAATGGTCTGTGTGTATGTGTGTGTGTATGTATGTGAACAGCATAGCTCAAAAACGAAAAATCATAGAAAGTTCAAACTTGATATTCCGTTTAGGTATCAGGGATCGGGTTATCTATCAAAATTCCTCAACCGGAAGTACCACTTTACTATTTGTTTTTTTTTACGTTTTTGCAATTTTCTCATAAATCGCTCCAACGATTTTCTTCAAACTTGGTATATCAACTGCACATACTAACAGCTACAACTTTTATTTAAAACATTTCTCCAGGAAAATTCATTTAAGGGCATTGATGGGGGGAGGGGTGGGGTTAGGTTTTCATATAAAGTGCTATTTCAGTTTATTAGACAATTCTATCATCTAAATAATGTTAATTAAAATTAAATATCTAGTTGAAATTCCGAGTTTGAAAAAATCGGATAACCGAAAGTGCTCACTTTACTAAATGATTTTTTCACTTTTTCGCGATTTTCTCAAAAATGGCTCCGACGATTTTCCGAAGAACAATTTATATAAACTAAACATACAAAGATCTATAACTTTTAATTAAAACATTTCTCTGGGAAAATTCATTTAAGGGCACTTTTAGGGGAGGGGCGGGGTTACAGCTTCCTCTAAAGTGGTATCTCTAAAGTATATTTGATTATACAATTCTATCATCCAAACAAAATTAATTAGAAATAAATAAGATGGCCTAAATTTCAAGTTTCAAGAAAATTTGTAAGCCGGAAGTGCGCTTTTACTGAACAGTTTTTTCAGTTTAAGACGAATTTCGTTATATTTGGTAAACAAACTATAACCTTTGTCAATTATAATTTTGAGAACAGGAGTAAGAGAAAGTTGTGTGAGTGTTTCAGACCAGATTTTTCTATATAATATGCTCGCAATATATTTTCCAATATCATATCAAGTTTCACAAAAAAACATATTGATACTATGGTAGTACTTCTTCTTATAGTGTGGCAGAGAAAGTAAAAATCTATTATTACTATTTCAAAATTGAGAGAAAGGATAAGTAATTAAGGAAAAATTAATAATACTCCTATGCTACTTCAAATTAACGGTTTTGATTAAGGAAGATAGTTTAAAACAAATTGCAATGAGAGACAAATTTTTGACCCGGTTATTTGTTTTAGATATGTGTATGGGTTTTTGCCTTTTATTAGGAAGCAGATCTGTTAGAAGAGGGCAGAAAGTCAACTGTATAGTTGGGCATATTGTTGAAGTAAACGTACGGGACCAATTTATGCTTGCAACAACTACTACTTGAACAAGGGGACAAGGGCAGGCTGTACATACAGTCAGCTGGTGGCACAGGGCAGCCAACTTCATACCAAATCTTCTCCTATATTGTCCCTACTCTGCTGCCGTCTGACTACCCTGCTTATTTAGAACGGTGTACACCGTTTCCCTGCAAGTACTTTATATTTATTGCCGGCTTTACTGTACTAGCCTGCCCTAATAATACCAGATAACTTAGACCAGCAAGAATGTTTATATAAAATATGATACAATAATTATTAATAAATTTACAACCGGCCCAGTTAATTTAAGTTATTATATTAATAAGTTCATTATTTCTTCGCACTAAGTCAGCGATTTTCGAAGCTTTTTCATTATTATTCATTTACTTTCTATAAATATTGATGAAATATTGAGATGTTTTTAAAAAAAATTAATCACGAAATCCTTTTTATAATAAAATCAAATATCTCTTTACAACTTTGAACGTTTGAAGTTGTTTGCATTAAATAATGTAAGGGTGTTGTAAGGAGATGTTGGTTGTTGATGATGAAAGATAAACACCTTAAGTTGGTTAAGATATATAATTGATATATGTATATATATAACTGACTGCCAAGGACTTTACACTTTAGAATTTAGAACTGAACTGAACTGACAGACTGACGTGGCTAAATGATATGTACGGAGTGTGAATCAACAGAATGATGTCTGATGTGTAAGACTGAATTGAACAGAATGATCCTTGACTGTCTCTCTCTCATATATATATCCACTGGCCGAACCTCTCCTCTCTGTGCGAGAGGGGCTGTTTCTCTCCGCTAGAGTGGATGAGTGGTGGGGGTTCACTACCCCTACATCATCCCCCTCCTGAAGTAATTTTTCGTTTGCGAAAAATTAGCGTTGGTAGCTTGGCTAAAATGATGATGTTGATGCTGCTGAATTTGTAGCATATGTGGATGAGTGGTGGGGGTTCACTACCCCTACAAATAAACTAAATCATTTCTTACAATATTGTTTATTTATTTATGAACGGAAATGTTTTCAAATTCACATTATTGCCGACATATTGATAAAAGTTATGTTTATAATGAGAATAATTTTGAATAGATCTTCTAAAATCCGCAACAAACAACATTTCATTCCATAATTGGCCGGTTTCCTGAGATTATATTTTATGAAAAGACATTTCCATGGAAAACCATTTCATCCAATGTGACATTCTGTTCCACCGTACAATTTCTTTTTGACAGTTAGTTGAGTAAATAGTATTTGGTGTATAAACATTAATATATTCATTGTTGTTTAAGTATAGTAGTTATTCGAAGAAATATTAAAAATAAAAATCATGCATAAATGAACGTGATAATCTGGCAGGTGAAGTATTAAATTTGTGAAAAACTGTTTTCGTTTAGAAGAACAGCGTAGTAAAGTACTAACAAATGCATTAAGCTAGGAATATCATGGCGCACCATCAGTTTCCTATCTAGATAAAACAAAAAAGGTTTAAATTTCTCATATGATCTTCATGCATGAAGGAGGTTAAAAAAGGAGGGGAGAGCCGTTGCACTAAAGCATTTGGATGGAGAGCTAGTAGGCTATGAAACTTGCGGTAACTTTTTTTTACTTTCTCTTACTCCACATCAGTAAGAGGAAGTAATGTAATCGTATCAAATTTTCAATATCGAATTTTTAGAAATATCCGTTTTGTGGTCCCCTGAGGCCCCAAAAAGTGGTTGTTAGAAAATGATGTTTGAGTGTGTGTGTATGTATGTGAACAGCATAACTCAAAAACGAAAAACCGTATAAATTTGAAATTTGATATTCCGTTTAGGTATCACCTTGGGATCTGACAATACGTTATCTGTCAAAACTTCTCGACCGGAAATACCACTAGCAGTTTTTTTTTTTTTTTAATTTGTTTGCGATTTTCTCAAAAAGGCTCCAACGATTTTCTTGAATCTTGGTATATCAACTACACATACAATAATCTATAATTTCTATTTAAAACATTTCTTTGGGAAAATTCATTTAATAGCACTTTTATGGGAGTGGTGTGATTATGTTTTTCTCTGGAATACTATCATAAATGATTATACAATTATTCTATTATGCATACATAATTAATTAGAAATAAATAGATGGCCAAAATTCCGAATTGCAAGAAAATTAATAAACCGGAAGTACGCTTTTACTGAACAGTTTTTTTTTTTTTTTAGTTTTCGATGAGGTTCATTAAATTTGATACACTAACTATAAAATATGTCACTTATAATTTTGAGAACTGGAGTAAGGGAAAGTTGTCTGAGTGTTTAACACCAGATTTTTTTTATAAGATATTGTAATCACAAAAGGGATGATTAGAAATGTAATAGGGTGCATTAAGGATTGATTTTACTAATTCCAGTCCACACTTCTGTTCCTTATGTCCATAACGATTTCAAAAGAGCCTTGTAAATAGTCAGTTTTTGGCCCAAGCCAAGGTTTGGACTGCGGTCAAGTAATATAGAAAGTAATTTTTGTACGCCTGTATGCATATCATGGATATTTTGCTAAAAGTGGAGCACGCTAAAAGGCAGAACCAATTTTGTGACCGCTCTATTATCAAAAGCAGTAAACTTAATTTATTACTGCGGTTTTTTTTCATGCATATGTAAAATGTTTTATAACTTTGTGATTGTAAACAAAATTTAATCAAGTTAATTAAACAAATCTTATTATTTAAACTCAAGTTTCCATATTATGTGAACACGAAAAGTTTTTAGTGAAGTCAATGTATTTACACCAGTTATACACATGTTATAAACATGTTATAACATGTTTTTGTTTCTTTCCCCTAAACTTAATGTGAAGCTTATTTCACTCTTGCTTTTATCATACACTGTCGTTTCAGTCGATTATGTGGGTTCCATAGTATTTTTGGGATAGTGCTAGGATACAGGAACCTAACGTTCTAGGATAGTTCTAGGATACGCTAACCTTACCTCTAATGTGCCACTCCAATACATTGTTGATTTTCACATCTTTCGTGAAAATTGATACGCATATTGGACATTAATACGCATATTGGAATAGTTACTAGAATTCCAAATTTGAAGAAAATTGGTAACCATAAAGTGTAAATTTACAGAGTAAGTTTTTTTAGTTTCTTGGATTTTCTCAAAATCGACTGCGGTAATTTTCTTTAAAACTTGTATGCTGAGTGTGCAAACATAAACCATCACTTTTATTTGAATTTTTTTTTTGGTAATTTTGATGTTAGGGAGTTCCGGAATGTCGTATTGAATTTTAAATGTTACTTGATTTGTGCAATATTGGTGCTGGCTGCTGGACTGTAATGTAAAATCACATTCCTTCTTTATCCCTTGGTTGCCCATCAATTTATATTGCTATCTTTCTATCTATCTACCTATCTAACGATCTATCTATCTATCTATCTACATATCTAACGATCTAACGATCTATCTATCAATCTATCTATCTATCTACCTATCTACCTATCTACCTATCTACCTATCTACCTATCTACCTATCTACCTATCTACCTATCTACCTATCTACCTATCTACCTATCTACCTATCTATCTACCTATCTACCTATCTACCTATCTACCTATCTACCTATCTACCCTATCTACCTATCTACCTATCTACCTATCTACCTCTCTACCTATCTACCTATCTACCTATCTTCTACATATCTACCTATCTACCTATCTACCTATCTACCTATCTACCTATCTACCTATCTACCTATCTACCTATCTACCTATCTACCTATCTACCTATCTACCTATCTACCTATCTACCTACCTACCTATCTACCTATCTAACTATCTACCTATCTACCTATCTACCTATCTACCTATCTAACTATCTATCTATCTATCTATCTATCTATCTATCTCTATCTATCTATCTATCTATCTATCTATCTATATATCTATCTATCTATCTATCTATCTATCTATCTATCTATCTATCTATCTATCTATCTATCTATCTATATATCTATCTATCTATCTATTCTATCTATCTATCTATCTATCTATCTATCTATCTATCTATCTATCTATCTATCTATCTATCTATCTATCTATCTATCTATCTATCTATCTATCTATCTATCTATCTATCTATCTATCTATCTATCTATCTATCTATCTATCTATCTATCCCCTAAATTAATGCTAAGACAAATTTAGTAATAAGTAAAATTTGAAACATAAAAGAAATCGACCATTTCATACATAGTTGTATTAAACTGTGTAAAGAGAAAGTTGTGTAAGTATTTCACGTCCAGTAATTTTTAAAGAAATTGAAGAGAAAAATCATCTTACATTGTTTTGAAATTTGAAACTTGATCCTATGGCTTTTATGATTCTAATTAAATCAACTTTATTTTATTTATATACCTGTGCTTCTACTTCACTTTATTCCTTACCCTTCTATTACTATATACCCAGCGTTCACAAAAGATTTAATTTATTTCCCATTCCTATAGATTCGATAATTCTATATAATCGATGAACAAACAAAACACCGCCAGAAGGCAATTAAATACTCGATAATAATAACCACACTAATATTATTGTGATTTTAATTAATTTCAATTAATTAACCTAAACAAATATTTGACATAACATTATCACTAATATTAACTACATTATAGAACACATTAATGATTATTGTTCATAATCAATATGGGCTGAAAATGACAAAGTCGAAACAATAACCTTAAAATTAGATGGTCAGCATAAATTGTCACAATACTCCGACCCTTAAATATTAATCTTAAACCCTTAAGCTTAATCATATATGAATTAGCATTAAAAGCACTAGGCAAATACAAAGGGGGGGGGGAACCACCTCGTTTATACTCCTAAAACTTAATCTGTTAAAGTTCATCTCCGAAAATATAGAGTAGTTGCCTATATTCAAATTTATGTACTCTTATTATATTCAAATTAATTTCCGGTATTTTATCCGTCGTAGCATGCATATTCCTTTTGTTCTTGACCGATTTCTGATTTTCATCCATCGTCAGAGCAAATTCACTATGTTCTTGTAGAGAGTTCCCTTCAACGCAATGTTTCTAATACACTCACACTTATTGTTCTGTTGATTGTATACATGTGCTGGAGGTTATCTAGCCCCAGATATATTATTATCTAGCTAGCTATATTAATCGATGATGATAATAATAATAAATATAATATAAAATGGGATAAGATGTGATGCGTGGAAAGATACACGACCATCTAGGGCTCCACACTACCTTGCCGGGCAAGGTAATGTGTGTGGATGCCATCCCAGTTCGTGCAGAATTGGTTGAGCCAAATGAGGGGCGCTAATGACCTCAGTAGTTGATACGCTGGGGAAAAAAATATATATTTATGTGTAAAATGGGTCATATTATTAATCAAGGTCAAATGAAGCCAACAAAAACGTGAATAGCTACAAAACTCAAAGCAAACAATCCAACGCCAGAAAAAACAATTTTTACTTTTTCTTATTTCCCCTTCCTGTAAACAGGAAGTAATATGACCGTGTCAAATTTACGAATTTGAGTTTTCATAACAAATACATGATTTTAGGTACGCTGAGCGCGAAGACTATGTTTTTAGTGAGTGGCCTTTATGGTGTGTGTCAAATCAAAAACCAAAAATTGCAGGAATTTCAAACAGTTATTCCATTTAGGAAATATCCACAGTATTTGACACTAAGGTTTCGGTGCCAAATCCATCAATAGAAAGGGCAACTTTACTAAATGTTTTTCTTTTTTTCAGTTTTTTACGATTTTCAACAATTTTCTTTAAACTTCGTAAACACATATAAATACATATCACTTTGATTTATAATATTTCCTGGTAAAATTGATTTTGTTTTTTTAAAGTTCTGCGAGAAAAACGAGTGTAATGGTTTCCTTTAAAGTACCACTTCCATACAGTATACGGTTTTTATACATTAGAAGCATTGATGAAATTCCAAATTTTAAGAACCTCTCAATTAGTTAACCGGAAAAATGACTTTACTATGATATGGTTTTCAAGTTTTTGTTGGAACCTTCTGGAAAACAGCTACAACGATTTTCTTTAAACTCGGAATGCTCACTGCAGAGATAAGGATCTATCACAAATTTATGCGAATATATAATTTTAATGGTTTTTGAGGGCTTTCTTAGATTTAAACCGCACTAGCTATTTTGGTTTTGACAAAGGATGCTTCACAAAAGTCCGCTCAGGATATACAAGTATAACCCATTCCTCATTCTTTTTTATGGCCAGCCTATAATTATTACTTTCTCTTACTCCTAGTAAGAGGAAGTATTGTAATCGTGTCAAATTTTCGATATCGAGTTTTCACCGGAAATATCCGTTTTGAGGTCCCCTGAGTCCAAAAAAGTGGTTTTTAGCAAATGGTCTGTGTGTGTGTGTGTGTGTGTCCGTGTGTCCGTGTGTGTGTGTGTGTGTGTGTATGTATGTATGTGAACAGCACAGCTCAAAAACGAAAATTCGTAGAAAGTTGAAATTTGATATTCCGTTTAGAGGTCACCATGGGATCTGACTGTACGTTATCTGTAAAAATTCCTCAACCGGAAGTACCACTTTACTAGTTGGATTTTTTTACTTTTTTGCGATTTTTCTCAAAAATGGCTCCGACGATTTTCTTTAAACTTTAAACATCAACCACACATACAAAGTGTACAACTTTTATTTGAAACATTTCTCCGGGAAAATGCATTGAAGGGCACTTTTGGGGGAGGGGTGGGGTTAGGTTTCCATCTAAAGTGCTATTTCAGTTTATTAGACAATTCTGCCATCTAAATAATGTTAATTAGAATTAAATATGTTGTTGAAATTCTGAGTTTGAAAAAAATCGGATAACCGGAAGTGCGTTTACTTTACCACTTTACTAAATGATTTATTCACTTTTTCGCAATTTTCTCAAAAATGGCTTTGACGATTTTTTTGAAACTTCGTATATAAACTAAACATGCAAAGATCTACAACTTTTATCAAAAACATTTCTCTGGGAAATTTCTTTTAAGAGCACTTTTAGGGGAGGGGTGGGGTTCCCAAGTTCATTATAAAGTGCTATCCTAGTTGATTATACAATTCTATCATCCAAACATAATTAGTTAGAAATAAATAGATGGCTGAAATTCCGAGTTTCAAGAAAATTAGTAAACCGGAAGTGCGCTTTTACTGAACAGTTTTTTCAGTTTTCGACGAATTTCATTAAATTTGGTACACAAACTATAAAATTTGTCAATTATCATTTTGAGAAATGGAGTAAGAGAAAGTTGTGTGAGTGTTTCACACCAGATTTTTTTGCTTTATGAAAGGGGCGGGCGAAAGCCTCTCTGGGCCCATATAACTGCCCTAAAAGAATAACAGCTACCGGGTCTGGAACAAAAGTCCAGGCCCGGGTTTTACCCATATAAGTTTTACCACAGTCTGAATAAAACGGACCAGAACCTTAAAAGGACGTAATTTAAGATCTTCCACCGATATCCTCTTTCAGCCAAAGGTCTTAAACCTAATCTCCTCACAGCCCAAATAATCCATCATGAGATGTATGGGTTTTTCCTCCTCCCTCTCATAGACTCTACAAAAGATGTCAGGCATGAGCCCATTGTATAGAGATGTCTCCTTAAGCCACAATGCTCAGTGAAGAAGCCAACTAAATGCCTGAGAGAGGTCCGTGAAAGATGTCCCTCACACAAAGAGGACACAGGATGCCCTCACTCAAAGCTCGGCCCGGACCCCTTTGAGCATCTTCGACTGCCGACAACCTGCTGTGCTCATCCATAAGGATGAGTGCTGTGAGGTCAACCATGTCTGGAAGCCTGACAGATATGTGCCAAGAGACACACCAACAGTAGGCTCGGGACTAATGAAAGGGAGAGATGCTCCCAATTCGGCAAACCTGTCCACCTCCTCATTCCCGAAAATTCCCACGTGTCCTGGTATCCAGACTAGAAGCACTTCCATCAGAGAAGAAAGCTCTAGAACATTCTAACACCAATCTGGAAGTGAAGAAACATGAACTAATCGCCTTAAACGCAGCTTGGCTATCCGAGCAGATACAAACACCCCTTACGTTAGTATTACATACCCTCTCATCCAAAATACAACAAAGAATTGCATATACCTTAGCCTGGAAAACAGTGGTCCACTTACCAAGAGGCACCACCAAATAGACTCCCGTCTCAAAATAGACGGCAGCCCTAGACTTACCATCCATTCTGGAACCGTCCGTGTAGCACCGGAGATAATTCTCAGGAATCACACCAGACGGACTAAAGCTTAACGAATCTTGCCTAGAAGGTAACTTAACTCTGTAGGAGTGATCAAAAACAAAAGTCAAAACACAAAAGACAAAAGGCCAGCCTTACTTGTAACATTGTAGGCATTGCAATTTTAAATTTATTGGAACAAGAGAAAATTGTGGGAGTGTATCATACCAGATTTTTTTACTACATTTCCTTACATTCTCCACCGGCTGCATTTAAAGCCAAATCCACCGCGGCCTAGTGGCTAATGTGGCTCTCTGGGATGTCAGTGTTTTAAGAGTGAGTAAGTGAATGGAATGGTGAGCTATAGTTCCCGCAAGGAGGGGCTAAACTCAAGAAGTTGCACACAGTGGATACCTCAAGAAGCCCTATGCGTACTCTGTGAGCGTCAGCGATGTGTGCTTGTGAATGTTCTTGTTGTAAGACTGGGATACCCGCAGGGATGCTAAGATCCTTGGAGAAGTGGCTAGTCCACTTCCTTCTACGGACCACATATTGTGCACCGAAACACACTGGTATGCCAAAACAAAACAAAAACCTCTCAAAGCCTCTAGAAAAACAATTTCCCAATCCAAACGAAAGATAGTTTACCAGTGTAATTAATTTGAAGTTATTTTACTTTCTCTTACTCCTTGTAAGAGGCAGTATTGTAATCGTATCAAATTTTCGATAACGAGTTTTCACCGGAAATATCCGTTTTGAGGTCCACTGAGACCAAAAAATTTGTTTTTAGAAAATGGTGTATGTGTGTGTGTGTGTGTGTGTGTGAACAACATAGCTCAAAAACGAGAAACTGTAGAAAGTTGAAACTTGATATTCCGTTTAGGGATCACCATGGGATCTGACAGTACGTTATCTGTCAGAATTCCTCAACCGGTAGTTCCACTTTAATAGTGTTTTTTTTTTTTACGTTTTTGCGATTTTCTCTGAAATGGCTCCTACGATTTTTTTCAAACTTTTTTAAATCAACTACACATGCTACAACATTTATTTCAAAATTTATTCGGTAAAATTCATTTAAGAGCACTTTTGGGGATGGAGGGGTTAGGTTTTTATCTAAAGACAATTTTGTCATCTTAATAATGTTAATTAGAATTAAATGTTGTTCAAATTTCGAGTTTGAAAAAATCGGATTAACCGCAAGTGCGCTTTACTTTACCACTTTAATAAATAATTTTTTCACTTTTTTGCGATTTTCTCAAAAATAGCTCAAACGAGTTTCTTGAAACACCCAATATAAACTACACATACAAGGATCTACAACTTTTATTTGTAACATTTTTCTGGAAAAATTCATTTAATGGCACTTCTGGAGGAGGGGTGGGGTTATGTTTTTCTCTAAAGTGCTATCATAGTTGATTATACAATTCTATCATCTAAACAAAATGAATTAGAAATAAATAGATGGCCAAAATTCAGAGTTTTAAGAAAATTAGTAAACCGGAAGTGAGCTTTTACTGAACAGTTTTTTTCTGTTTTCGAGGAATTTCATTAAATTTGATACACAAACTATAAAATTTGTCAATTATAATTTTGAGAAAGTTGTGTGAGTGTTTCACAACAGATTTCTTTTTTTGTTTATCATTTCTCAGAAATTAAATTTAAAAACAATAAAGCATACTGCTAATGGCGGCAATTCGTATATTAATGAAAGTTATTAATAGGGGAAAAGCGATAAATTATGTTCACGCGGTTTGATACATGATTAGTCTAATATTCACCACCATCGGTTGACATTCAAATCAAAATCGATTTGATTAGGAAACGATTTGATTCTTATAAATCCAATTACAAAAAAAACGACCGTCGATTGTCGGTGACAATGTTAACCTCATTGAGAACCATGATATTACAAATTAGATTTTATATTTTCCTTATTTAATTCAAAGAAGATGGATAAATTCAGTAAATTACAGTAATATAAAGCAATTTATGTTGACCTACTTTTAATTTTCTGCTACATAGGTTGACTAGTGAAATGTAAAATGAAATAATAGACTAAGATTTTATAAACTATTAAAAATCTTATTAAATTATTATTGATTTGTAACACATTTTATTCTTATTAAAACTCAATATAAACAAAACAAAAACAGTACATTTTACTCTAAAAAAGACAGAAGATATACCTGTGAAATATGATAACGAACCATTACCGTTAAGTAACTCGGTAAAATATTTAGGGATGCACTTGGACAAACGACTAACTTGGGCAACACATGTAAAAACTAAAAGACTTGAACTTAATTTACGTTTCAAACAGTTATATAGATTACTAAGGACAAAATCCACATTAAACATAAACAACAAACTCCTAATTTACCAGACTCTATTGAAACCAATTTGGACATACGGACTTCAGCTTTGGGGAGCGGCTAAACAGACACATTTGAAAAAAATTCAGACATTCCAATCTCGCACACTGCGGACTATACTTTCATCTCCTTTCTATGTTACAAACGAAACAATACATAAAGACACAAACACTGAAACAGTACAACAAGCAGCACATCGACTGTACACTAAGTATCATGTCAAACTGAACAGTCATACAAATCTTCTAATCAACAATTTACAAACAACTCTAGTTCCAGGAAGAAGACTAAAACGGAGATGGCCACAGGACTTGTTACATCCACCGTAGACAAACTTCATACTGACTGACAGACCTCACTGAACGACATTATGAACTAGCATAATTACATTCACACCCATACATTCATTTCACTTCACATTTCATTTATTCACTCCATAAACAAATCACTCCAACAGGGCCATCATTGGATGGGGTACCTGCACACGTTCTACACGTCAGTACATTATCATACAGACAACAGCATTACAGGCAAAACACATTTTGTGTTGGTACTGTATTACAATAAATAAATTTAAAAAAAAAAAAAAAAAAAATTAGAACAGCAACAAATTAATCTGAGTTGATCATAAAAAAATTTAAAAAATAGCAGATAACAATATAATTTTACAATTTTCATTTTTTTTTTTTTTTTTTTTAACAAATAAAAATAAAAAACTCTTCTGTTTTAGAATCTATTTCAGCCAGAGGCACTTGAATTTGAGCCAAATTCATTTGAAATCATACACCGTTAAATAATATAAATACATGTCGTGTCCAGGAATGGTTTTGTCATCTACAGAAGTGTGACAACACAACGATGAATTTTGTCCGCAGCAGGCTGTCAACCGTATACTGATGCTGACATTCTTCCGTGTGCAACCTACAGCTTTCTCTCTCACCCCCTCCATTGCACTGTAAACTTTAGAGAGTATATTGGCCAAAATAACCAAAATATTTTAAAAAGAGCTAAAGGATTTTGCCTTCTCCTTTTTTCTTAAGTTACAGGCAAGAAGACCACAAATTAATTTTTATTGTGGTGGTTGGTTCCGCAGAGCTGGAAAGCATCAGAGACATTTTCCGTGGTAGCCTGCTTCATTTTGTGGTAATCGACCGGTTTCGGGCGTTCGCCCATCTTCAGGATGCGTTTTTCAAGACAGTGTGACAACACAGACTTGCACAGAGCAAACTTAGTTTTTCACACTCTTTAATTTTTTACATTTTTTAATAAAAATTAATTTTTACATAAAAATATCTAGTGTAAATCACTCACATGACATTCTCTTACGACAGTTTATGTAATAATATAAGATGGTCATATTTTTACCAACATGCCCCAACTGAGGAACTGGATGAGGCACATGTTGGCTAGTACGCTTGGCTGGTAGAAATAAAAGGTGTTTATACTGTAATCCATAAGAAACTGCCCGAAATATTTCACCAATGAAACAATATTTATTATTATTATTATTATTATTAGTCTGTGGGGAGGGATCAAACCCTACGCTATCCAAAGCCTCACTGGGCCATATAGCTACCCCAAGAAATACAACAACATACCGGATCTAGAACAAAAATCCAGACCCGGATCTAATCCATCTAAGATTCATCGCAGTCCGAATAAATCGGACAATTACCTTAGGCGGAAATAGCCTAAAGCTCTTCTACATACATCCTATTTTGACCAAAGTTCCGGAACCTAATTTCCTCACAACCCTGGAAATCAGTCGTAAGATGGATGGGTGTTTCCTTCTCTGTCTCACAGACTCTATAAAATGGATCCAGCATGAGTCCCATTATGTAGAGATTCTCCCTAAACCACAATGTCCAGTAAGAGATCCAACCAGATGCCTGAGAGAGCTCCGTGAAAAACACAGCAACGTCTCACTAATGGCCTTGTCCGGACCCCCGATGAGCATTTTGGACTGCCGAAAACCTGCCGAAAACCAACTGAGTTCATCCATAAGGATGAATGCTGTGGAGCTATCCATGTCTGGAAGCCTGACAGACATGTGCCAGAAGACACGCCAACAGCAGGCTCGGGACCAATGAAAGGAAAAGATGCGCCTAATCTGGCAAACCTATCCACTTCCTCATTCCCGAAAATTCCTATGTCACCTGGCACCCAGACTAGAAGCACATCCTTCAGAGAAGAAAGCTCTTCCAGTCTTTTAGAAACAATAATAATTTAAAAAATTTAAATTAGATTAAAAAATGTTATAGCATAGATTTTCACAAAACACCATAAAATGATGTTTTTCAGAAAAATGTATCAAATAAAAGTAATAGGTTTATGTAGTTATCACTCCAAGTTTTAACAAAAAATCATTGTAATCATTTTAAAGAAAATTCCTTCCCCAAAAAACTCTGAAATTTTAGTATTTTTAAAAAACTTAGAATTCTAACACTACTTCTAAAGTAGTTGTTGTGGTTGGTTCCGCAAAGCTGGAAAGCAACAGAGATACTCGTATTTTCCATGATAGCCTACTTCTTTTTATGGTCATCGATAACATAGATTTAGTTGATAAATTTGCTCTGTGCAAGTCTATATTATTACATTGTTTGACAAAAAAACATCCTGATGATGGGAGAACGCCCGAAACTGGTCGATGAAAACAAAAAGAAGCAGGCTATCACGGAAAATATCTCTGATACTTCTAAAGTACATAAATATTATATAGGTGATAGAACCATACATTGTACTGCTATAACCATACATTGTACTGATGTGGTACTTTAGAGGAATGTTTAATAATATTGTTCCCTCATAACCACCCCTAAAATCATCTTTCTCAGGAATATATTTCAAATAAAAATCACTTAGATGTGTAAATAATACACGATAGTACACGAAGTTTAAAGAAAATCGTTCGAACCATTTCCAAGAAAATCACGAAAAACTGGAAAAAAAAAAAATTCTCTAAAATCCAACTTCCGGTAGATGATTTTGTCAGAAATATATGCCTGATGCAATGGTGGTAGCTAAACAAAATACCAGTATAAAGTTAACGTAATTTTTATGGGTTTTCGAAATATTTTATTCACACACTCACAGTCCATTCGCTAAAAAAACATTTATTTTTTTCATACATAAGAGACTTCAAAACAAGTATTTCCGGTTTCAAAACTCAATTTCGAAAATTTCACACGATTATAATACTTCCTTTTTAATAGAAAGTTAAAACAAAAAAATTTACATAATGGAGACTTTCAATTGCCATCGTTAAATATAAGATAAATTAATTTACTACTTATGAAAATATTACTCATAATTTGGCGCTAATAATCAGAGTTGTCAAAGTGCCATCTCTAAAAATAAATTACTTATATTGTTACTGATATATTAAAAGAAGGCACTAAGACTGTAATAAGTATTAGGCAATCATTTATCACCCAACAGCTGCTCATCGGTCATTTACTTGCAACAATTTTTTTTTTTTTTTTTTTTTAACTAATTCCAGAAATGTACAGCAAAAAAATACTAAGTTATGTCAGTATTAATAACGTAATAAAAAACATTTTGATAGGTATATTAAATGGTACGCATATTCTATACTTTAAAGAAATATCAAACACCATAAATTAAGAAATTAAACAATGTGGTAAAGAAGGTGTGTTGCTCTGATATTTTTCTCGATGTGAGGCTAGCCTTTGATTGAATATGGCACCTGGGTCTACTCTGGAAACTTAAGGGAAACCTACCACTCACTTATTACCATATCCTAAATACCTATTTGACAAACCGCTTCTTTTCACGTATAAGTACGAACCTTAATTTCACCCATCCTTAAAGCCAAAGCGGGCATCTCACAAGGCAGTACTCTTAGCCTCCTCCTATACACAATATACACAGCAGATATCCTAACCAAACCAGCAAACTGTTCTCCTCATCTATGCAGACGACACCGCAATTCTATCCTCTCACCGAGACCCACTAATAGCACATATCAATCTCCAAACACATCTCATTTCCTTAGAAAGGTGCTTCAAAAAATGGAATATCAAAATAATGAAAATAAATCCCAAAATATTACATTCACCCTACGCCGCAACATTCTTGCTCCAGTCTACTACAATTTAATTCCTATCTCCCCCGCTAATGTCGTCCGCGACTTTGAGTGGTTCATAGATAAGAAAATAAATTGGACCTCCCACATACGACTGAAAAGAATTCAACACAGCAGACGGCATCAATTATTTAAACGACTATTGGACAGATCTAATATGTCACGAGACAATAAAAGACTGATAAATACTTCGATATTAAAACCTATCTGGACATACGGCATTGAGCTATGGGGTTCAACAAAACGTTCCAATCTCCAAAGACTACTACAATATCCCTTAATTCAAAATCCTTGCAGCTATCGTTAATTATACCTTCTATGTTTCCAACCTAACCATCCATAGAGACTTTGAAATTCTTTTCGTCAATCTATTCGCCCGAACCCGATGTAAAACATTCCATCAATCCCATTCTAATTATTTAGTCCGCCACCTGTTCTCTTGCTCCATTCCAGATAACTCTCTAGGCATCTAAAAGGTCAGCAACCTCTGCAAGCTATGCAAAGAGCAGTGCTTTCCGTGTTATTTATGTCACAGGAAACAAAGTTATAACCATCAATTAAAAAACAAAAAATGTAAGTATTAACCAAACAAGATTGTAATTTAAATGTATAACCATTGTCAACGCTCCCTACTAAGTTGCCAATCAAAACAATCCACCTCTCAGACTTAGACATACCCTATTTACACGAAATTATCAAAACACGTTATAATAAATTCCATATATCCTTATCCATTCATCTTAATCCTCTTATCAGTCGTCTTTCTCCTGAACCCCCTCTGACGATTCCCAATGACGCCTAAAACGACAATAGCCACGAGACTTGCTCACAAGAGAACGAACATTAACAATATTTACTGAAATTCCTATCTCTGGGTAGTTTCTCTTCTCTTTTGATTTATAATTATACACACACACATTTACTTATTATGGCACTTGTGGCTGTTGTAAATAACAATAACAATTAAAAAAATAAGTCTGAGAACTTTAAATTTATGAACTTAAAAAAAATATAGTTTTCAAATCGTCAGGCTTTAAAATTATAATGAGATGTTCTAGCCATTGCCGTATAAACTTCGCATTAAAAAGATATATTTCATTATGATTAGTTAATTGTTTATTTCGTTATTTATTACAAACATTCAGGGAGGTATAGCCCACGACTCATAAGCACTGGATTATTACTAATTCAAAACATTACAAATATTACAGAAAATGGATTCTTAGGGGTTCTATAGAAGTTGCATAGTTAAGCTTTGCTCTAAAGTTCCAATTGTAGGCAATGTATGGTTCTACAGCTGTTTACTAAGGCTACAGTAACAATTATTGTATATCGAGGTAGTTGTATAACGAACACAAAACATTGCAAAGATTTTAGCTGTTATAATTCATTGCAACTGATATTATGATTAATATTTTTTGTTTATTTATTGCAACAGTATTTTTCGTAGCACTCAACAGTGTGTAATTATTGTATAAGCTAGTTCTTTATATTTCTTTATTTCTAATTCAGTTTAACAAATCAAGACTAATTTGACAACATCCTTTGGCTTCATGTAATTTATTTAGGTTTTCATTAATGATGTAATTTACTGAATCCATACAACTGTTAATTTCCCTCTAGAGACTATGTGACACTATTTGAGCATTTAGTAATTCATTGCTCAGCTTTACGTATTTAAGATAATTTTGTACAGAATACAATTCTTTTCAAAAAATAATTAAAAGTACACCTTCAAAATAGTAATTTTTATATAGGACAATTGAATACATATCCAGTTGTGGCTTTATCATATATATATATATATATATATATATATATATATAGTATATATAAAAACTATTAACCAATAAATGAAAGATTTTTAATCAATAAATATTAAAAGTAAAAAACAGTTGTGCCAACATTCAATTAACAAATTTTCTAGTTTGGATGAAATTATATATATTTCTTTTTTTAATTTAAGGCGCGTCAACGGTCATTGGCGCCTGGAGCCTTCTTAGTGCACTGCCAGGCTCCGGACCGTGTTTCTCGTTACAGACAACACTGTCCATCACCGGACAGTGAGCTGTAGAAGCTCCAAGGTAGAAAAAAATCTAACAGCAGCCCAGCTGTTGGATGAAATTATAAAATCTATTAATAATATTATTGTAAAGTATTCTTGGCGGCTAGAAGTTTGCAAAAAAAAAAAAAAAAAACAATTATTTTCACACTTGTGGTTCAAAAATGGGACGATTTTTTTTATAGAAAGTCTGAAGGAATTCCAGCATAAGCGATTGAATCGGAAGAGCAATTGGAACTTCTTACTGCGCCTTCAATTGCAGATTATGGGACTGATTCTGATGAGTTCGCCCATAATGAAAGCTCCAACGAAAGGCAGTCGAAGAAAAAAAGGAAAATTTTGCAAGTGTCACCATCCCCGGAATGGAATCTCGGTTGTTTAGAAGCAGAGAGGTCTCAAGGTGAATTTTGTGAATTCAATTGTTATGTTTTGGAATATAAATGGTGCAAAAAAATTATTTGATATACCAGTAGATAAGAATGATTTCTTGATTTTGTGTTTACACTAGTTTAGGCACAGAAGACTATTTTTTTTATTTCATTTTTTTGAGTAGGTACCTCAAAATTATATATATATAATTGTGTTTTTTATTTTAATTTATTTAATTTTTATCGTTTTCAGTCTTTGTTTGTATATCAGTATGAGTTAATTATACTTATTTTATACAATTATTCTTATTATTTTCAATACTTGTCCATTCAACTCCATGTATTCTTGCTTTCGATAATTATCTCTTTATGTTTATCTACACCATATTAATTAAGATTTCTTCTTTCTTGTTTCTATTATTTTCTTCTCATACAGTGTGCACTAATTATGTAAAAGTTCAAATCTTTGTATAGGACTTAAAAGTCCTAAAACAAATAAAGAAATCCTATTAATGTAAAGTAGAAATTATTGAATTAATGATTTGTTTTAACATTTAAAATTAATTAAATATCATAAACTTAACATAATTTTGCTTAACTTTAACCTAATTTCTAGAATCTTTCCGAAGGTTTTCAATGAACAAAGTATTCTTAGAGATTATGGTATATGTTTTACTTCTTTTTAATGATTTAGCTTTGTAGAAAAAATATAATATTTAATTAATTTATAATGTAAAATAAAGAATAATAAAGTATTTTTACAACTCTTGTTCAGTTGCCTCGCTTGCGCTCATGAGGTGGGTAAACCTAAACTCGAGTGAGTAAAAGTGGATCTTTACGTTTCAGTCAAATACATAAATATTATGCAACTTTTGTAAAATTATTTTGCATACAATAGCCCTTGCTTGTCACATATCCGGGACGCACAAGAGATCTAAGCTTATAAAAACGCTCAATGAGTCTTCGCGACCGTATGATAATAATAATAATAACTACTTATTGTATTGTTATAAATTTAATAAAAAATAAAGCTTGTAATTAATTTTTCATTCTACCTGAAATTAATGTTTAACTAATAATAAATTATAAGTTTTTTTATATAAAAAAAAAATCTGGTGTGAAACACTCACACACAACTTTCTCTTACCCCTGGTTCCAAAATTGTGATTGACAAACTTTATAGTTAGTATACCAAATTTAATGAAATTTGTCGGTGTTTTTATGGAGAAAATCACAAAAACTGAAAGAAACTGTTCAGTAAAACACACTTCCGGTCTACTAATTTTCTTGAAACTCGGAATTTCAACAACATATTTAATTTTAATTAATATTATTTAGATGATAGAATTGTGTAATAAACTGAAGTAGCACTTTAGAAGGCAACCTAACCCCACCTTTTTCCCAAAAGTACCCTTCAATGAATTTTACCAAAGAAATATTTCAAATAAAAGTTGTAGCTGTTTATATGTAGAAGTGATATACCAAGTTTAAAGAAAATCGTTGAAGACGGTTTTGAGAAAATTGCAAAGAAGTGAAGAAAAAAAAACATGTAGTCAAGTGGTACTTTCGGTTGAGGAATTTTGACAGATAACGTACTGTCAGATTCCATGGTTATATACAAACGGAGTATCAAGTTTGAACTTTCTGCGGTTTTTAGTTTTTGATGTATGCTGTTCACATACATACATACACATACTTACGTATATACATACAAACATGCACACACACACATTTGGTAAAACCACTTTTTTGGACTCAGTGGACCTCAAAACGGATATTTCTGGTGAAAACTCGATATCGAAAATTTTACACGACAATACTTCCTCTTACTAAGGCGTAAGAGAAATAAACATAAAATTATTAATAAACACGTTATTAAAGTAAAGACGTTAAAATAATAATAATGATAGTGATAATAATAATGACAAAAAGAAGTAAAATTAAAATAACCAATATTGCGGAATTGATGAATTAATAGCTAATAATTAGGTAATCTCCACCACAAATTTATGTCTATAGAGCCAGGCAATACGTACACTGCCTTCCTTAGTGCTATAATATTATGATATTGTTCATATCTACATTTGTTTAATAAATAACAGAAAAAATAAAATAAAAGTGAGCTCCTTTTACACCCTAATATCTCAAACTCTGGTAGGCTCTATACAATAAATACTGGAAAGAGAATTCATAATATAAATTGAGGTGAGCTTTAATTAATAGAAAGCAGCAAAAATATAAATTGAAGAGTGAAAATATTGAGTGGGCTGTGTATAATATAATATATAATGGGTGAGCAAAATGGGAAATTAAAATATCAAAATTATGGACAAAAATGAACATATAAATTAAATTTAATAATGAGTAGCCAATATTATTTATTGTCTTCAACAACCAAAGAAATGGCGCTTACCTTAAAACGCAGAATCCTGGTTACCAGTACCCTGGAAGCACGCTGTCTTTCCATCTATTCTTGGGACGTACTCTTGGCCTTATTCCATCAGGTGATTCCTCCTATATCTTTTTTGCAATTCCTACAGTCTTCCATCCTCAGGAGGTGTCCAAGCCATCTCAGCCGCTGAATTCTTATCTGCTCTGACAGATTTACCTCTTTGTAAAGATCATATCATTCCCTGTTTTTTCTTCTACACCAAACGCCGTTCTCACATATTCCACCAAATATTCGCCTCGACACTTTCCGCTCAAATCGGTTCAGAAAATTTGCTGACGAATTCTTGAGCGTCCATGTTTCAGAGGCGTACGTGACGACTGGCTTTATGAGAGTTTTAGTAGATCCTTATCTTGGAGGAGCGGCTTACGAGATAAGGATCTACAATTTTTATCTCTACGAGATAAGGTAATTATTGTACAATTTTATTACCCTGGAAGATCCATGTGTCCTTAGCCCATATCTGGGACAGGGGGAGAGGAGAAGAAGGAATATGGAAATAAATCTTATGTGCCTGTAACACTTGAGTCTTGATCCATACATTGCAGCTTGTCTGATGATTGTAGATAAAAATTAAATGGGCTCCCAGAAGCTACACGGCGAGAAACCAACCGGAAGTAACAACCACGTGATTTCATTATAACGTCTGCAGGCCAGGAGAGAACCGGAGCCGCTTACTCGACAAAAGGACCAGTTTATTAGCACTACCTAGGAAAACCAGAAGTAACAAACACTTGGGTTTTCACAATTAAGGGCAACCGAACTGGCAAGAATTATATAGGTATTACACTGCGACCTATTCAAGGGAGTGCCGCATAACGACTTACTCCTTCGAGCTTACATTGGCGACTAACTGAGAGAGGAGAAAATGCATAGGTTACCCCCTCTCAACTCTTAGGAAGCAGCCTAATAAATTAGTAAATTATTATCAAGGTAATACACCCTCCCTGAAATAAAATTATTGTACGCCGTTGGCGGCAAATTTGAATTTACATTAAATACCGAACAGTCGCACATCCGTATTTTTCCCGTACCTTATACACATATTATCATTTATTTAATTTATATATACTCTGGCCTCATTTTTACTTTCTCTTAATCCTAGTAAGAGGAGTATTGTAATCGTGTCAAATTTTCGAAATCGAGTTTTCACCGGATATATCCGTTTTGAGGTCCCCTGAGTCCAAAAATTGTTTTTTAGAAAATGGTCTGTATGAGTGGGTGTCTGTGTCTATGTGGATGTGTTTGAAAAGAATATCTCAAAAACGAAAAGTGGCAGAAAGCTCAAATTTGGTATTCCGTAATAACAACGCATCGGACATGAAGATTTCGGGCAAAAGCATTCAACCAGAAGTGCCACATTACTAATTTTTTTTTTTTTTTAGTTTTTGTAATTTTCTCAAAATGGCTCCAATGATTTTTTTTAAAGTTGGTATATCAACTACACATACAATGAGTTACAACTTTTATTTAAAATATTTCTCCGGGAAAATTCTTTTAAGGGCACTTTTGGAGGAGGGTTGGAATTATGGTTTCCTCTAAAGTGCTACTTCAGTTATTGTACAATTTTATTATCTAAATAATATTAATTTAAATTAAATATGATGTCGAAACCTCGAGTTTGAAAAAATCGTATGATCAGAAGTGGGCTTTAATGAAACATTTTCTTGAAAAATTCACTTAAGAGGAGTGAGTGATGGGGTCAACGGAAAGAAGACAAATGTCTTCGTGCTGAGGAGAAAAGTGCCAGTCTATCGCCCGCAACATCACGTAGTTGGTGACTACCTCTTTGAAGCAGTAAGCGGTTCTGCAATCAACGAAAATGTAGAAGAGAATGAAGAGATAAGAAAGAGGATCCTTGCTGGGAATAAAGCGTATTTTGCGCTTCACAGAGTCCTGAAAAGCCCCGGCTCGTAAGCCGCTCCTCCAAGATAAGGATCTACTAAAACTCTCATAAAGCCAGTCGTCACGTACGCCTCTGAAACATGGACGCTCAAGAATTCGTCAGCAAATTTGCTGAACCGATTTGAGCGGAAAGTGTCGAGGCGAATATTTGGTGGAATATGTGAGAACGGCGTTTGGTGTAGAAGAAAAAAACAGGGAATGATATGATCTTTACAAAGAGGTAAATCTGTCAGAGCAGATAAGAATTCAGCGGCTGAGATGGCTTGGTCACCTCCTGAGGATGGAAGACTGTAGGAATTGCAAAAAAGATATAGGAGGAATCACCTGATGGAATAAGGCCAAGAGTACGTCCCAAGAATAGATGGAAAGACAGCGTGCAGAGAGACACAAGGAAATTAAATATAAATGTGACGCACGCCCGGGATAGAGAGAGATGGTTGGCAATTTTGGAAGAGGCCAAGGGCATCTACATGCGCCTGTTGCGCCAATAGAAGAAGAAGAAGAAGAAGAAGAGAGGGGATTAGAGTTTTCTCTGAAATGGCTACAATGGTTTTTAGAGTAAATCAATAAATGTGCTACTAAAATTCCTTGTTTGAAGAAAACTGTTTCATTGCAAGTACGAATTTATGGAATGTATTTTTTGGGCTTCCTGTAATTTCCTCCATTGGAGGTTTTATAAACATGGTACAGAGGCTATATTCTTGCAGGGATTTATCAAACAATTATAACTATGTAAATTGCAGTCCAAAGATAAATGTGACTTTCCAATGTTCTTCCTTCATACATTTTCTAAATTAAGATTTTATTAATTTTAATTGATGACTTAGTTCTACAAATGCTATTGTTACTGGTATAGTTAAATAGAGAAATGATGTCACAATTTCTTCTGGAAAATCATTCTCAATGAATGAATATTCAACCAAGAGTAAATTAGCAAATTATTTATAGTCGTTTCTGATGTTAAATGATACTTATTTGAAATTCCAATTTCCCAATTAGATCGGTTAGTTTGGTTTGACAAATCATTCTAGACAATATATTTTGTAAAATTTCAGCATATTTTATAATTTCACTCACTGAAGTTAAACCCAATTAATTTTTAAATGCCATAAAGTTTTGTAACTTGTCACATATTCTGAAAACGACTATTAATTGATGCAATAACTATGTAAAGTATTGGTGTGATGATGTATAGGTAGCTTGTTGTGTAGCACGAGCGGATTTGTATGAAGGGCTTGTAAGTATGTAGATTAAAGAGAATTAAGTGTTAGCTATAATAAGGAAGTCACACTGTTTTTCAAAAGATACATTCTCTAAGAGAAATTAAGTTACTCTAAATTATCACAACAATATGCTTATAAATTAATTGGAATAAACTCTTTAAAATTTGATACTGGCTCTGATGTTTTCACTTTGGTAGCTAGAACGAGTCTGTCCTAAAATATCTCTTCTCTTTGTCCGTTTAGTGCCTCCCTTGTGAGGAGAAGGGGATAGAACAAAGCCATAAAGGTTCTTGGACATTCCTAGTAACTGTACTTGTATTACCTGGCTGGTCCTTTTGCAAGGGAATGTCATATATTTTGATAATTTAGATTTATTTAAAAATTAATATTATTTCAAGTTTCTTGCATCCATCACAACTATATCAATCGTTCTATAAGAAATATTTACTATAAATTTTCTTAATATTGTTTTCGATTATTATTAGCTATATTATTAGTTCCACTAATGGCTTCTGTTTCGCCTTTAAAAAGCTGTTATTCAAATCGAAGAGTTTTCAATTTTGCTTATTATAATGCCCTAATATATGGAGAAACTTTATCCTCAACTATATCTTTTATTTTGTAAGATTTTTCAGTTTCGTCTAGAATATGATATTTTTTGTTGTTGTTATTTATTTATTCGAAATTTACGTCTACATTCAAAATACAGTAAGTAAATGTGTTCTCATAATAGAAAATGTGACGTGATGGTGTTGAATGAGAATCATCCAGTGATGAATTAAGTAATTATGAGGTTGCAGGAGTCGTCGACACTTTAAGCTTCGTTATGTGTTTCCTGGGAAGTTTTGGACTAGAAGTTTGGGATGAGATTCTTTTTTTTTTTTTTTTTTTTTCTTGATTTTATTTGCAACTGCGAATCTTACACAACAAGCAAATGAGATGACAATGATAATATAACAAATAATAAAATAAAACATAAAATAAATTGAACACAAAACTGAAAAAGAAAGAAAAAAATAATTACTAATAACGACGTGACAGAATTGAATGAGGGCCATCCAATAATGACCATCATTAAGGTGCTTAATTATAGACACCGATTAAGCGAATTCGAAGGATGCCCTTTTTTGTTACCGATTTGTGCCGATCGGGAGGCCATCGGCACTTCAGTCTTCGGGAAGGATTAGCAGGAAGTGTTATCTCTGACAGGTTGCGGATCAATGAGTTGTAGTGATGGGAAAGTTTGGAATGGAATTTAATATATCGGGACTTGGAGAGATCTAGAACAAATGGGATTTTTAGGTCACTGTGGATAGTGTGGTTGCTGACGTAAAAAGGAGCATCGACTATTGTGCAGAGGAATTTTGATTGGAAGGATTGGATACGATGAAGATTGGAGCGCTTTGCAGATCCGTATAGTTCGAGTCCGTATGTCCAGATAGGTGCGAGCAGAGCTATGTAGAGTGTTTCTTTTGTTCGAGAGAGTTAGTTTTGATCGTCTGTCAAGAAGTGTTTTGATCACTCGGTACTTGTCACTTAAGTCGAGTATGTGGGTTCCAGGTAAGGCGTTTATCAAGGTACAGGCCGAGATATCGCACTTTGTCCGCCGAAGGAATAGGAATACGGTTCAGGTATATTGGAGGGAGTATTTTGCGATTTAGAGTGAATGTATTTGCTCTCGTTGATCTTTATTCTCCATTTGCGGAACCAGGGTTCGAGGATTTTAAGATGGGATTGAAGGGATCAGGTGGTAATGACAGGGTCCATATTTTGGGAGAGGATTGCCGTATCATCGGCGAAGGTAGCGATGAGATTCAATTCTGGAATGAAATCTGTTGTAGATAGATGAGGCAAGAGGGGAAGAGGCAAAAGTGGAAACGAAGGGATTGTTGAGGTCAATGTGTAAAGTGAGGCTGGATACAAAATAGGGACAACCTTGTTATGTTGAAGGATTTTAGATTGAAGGGTTTGGATTCGGTTCAGGTAAGAACGCTTTACCGCCCCGTGCAGTTCTAGTCCATAAGTACACAGAAGTCCTCAGTAAGGAGATGTAAAAATGCCTTTTATTAGAAAGAGATAATAATCTATAGTAATCTATAGAGGAGTTGAAAACGATTTTTAAGATACCAGCGTTCTAGTCATGTGTATGGATTCCATGTAAGTCTCTTGTCTAGATATTATCCAAGATAACGTACATGATCAGCAGATGGGGTTCGGGTGTTCCATTTAGGTGAAAATGAGGGAGGATTTTACGATTTAAGGTGAATGTTAGGTATTTGCTTTTATCTATATTTACTTTGATTTTCCACATAGTAATCCTGATTTCAAAGAGAGTACGGTGAGTTTGAAGTGAACGGATAGCAATAACAGGGTCTGAGATTGGTGACAAGATATCCGTTTTATCGGCGAAGGTGAATACTGATGTATTTGGGTGATTGAGAATATCAACTGTATATATTAAATAAAGAAGTGGGGCAAGGATGGATGTTACCTTGGGTTCGCCGGCATAAACTGAATGCCTAGAAGAGATTGCGGTGTCTTCGCAGACTTAGAAGAATCTATAGAAAGTAGTGTGAGTGTTTTCTCTAGATATTTATTTTCTAAAGACGACATGATCTACATTTGTATTTCTACAATGTATAAAATTCGAAATAGAATCAAATAATTTTGGTTTTCTTGATAACAGATACTAACTTTATATTCTTTTCCTTTTTTTTTTTTTGAAAAGTATGCGCATGATGTTTTATTTGATTTTTATAACATACGAGATAATGCTGGGGAGATAAAAATATTATAGCAAGTTATAAATATTGCATGCGAGGCAAATACTGCTTTTTGTACTGATGATGTAGACGGGTGTCTTTAACACAGATTTACGTAATTGTATATGTACACACACACACACACACACACATGCATACATGTATATATATATATATATCGCTTTGCATGATGAAACAGAAGATACAGAAGTGATAAAGGGAATGGAAAGTAGGTAAAACAAGAGAATGGAATGTTAGGGATTTGTATGACAAAAGCAAAACTAAGTTGGGACTCCTTCTGCAGGGTCATTATCATTCCGTTCTTTCCCCCTGACATTCACCATTGTGTCCATAATGGGACTAGCCCCTACCTTCAGCAAGCTTTGGCATGAAGAATTGTTCATAATCACAATAATTCCCAACGGAGATTAGACCAATTAAAGAACCGCTCAGGGTCTTTATGCAAATATGTGTGATTGTTGTGGAAAGGGTGAAGTGGTAGAAGTTTTGTGCTCTTCTAATGTTTCAGAGTGCTCAATGTGTATTCTCGCCAGGGAGATGGCTGCGATAGGTAGGGGGTGTGTGCTTGCCGCGGGTGGTTGAAAGAACTCCACCCGCTAACACTCTTTCTATCTTCCATTCTCTCTCTCTCTCTCTCTTTCTCACACACACTCTTCCGGAGGCTAAACACACACACTACCAACTAGCTAGAACTGAAGCTGCTAGAAAACAAAACCTCATTCTCTCTGGATCACCTACCACCCACCAATTTCCACCTACGTCTGCCAACCGCTCTCCAGTGCTCTTCGTGGTTCTGTGTACTATTTCTGCTACAAACTACAATCATCGCCCTTTATGATTAATGATCCAACCCGCTGCCACTGCGTTATTTACCGTTCAATTTTCTATAATCCTTTCAATTTTCTACATTTATGCTAATGTTTAAAAATATAATTTGGACAATAACAATAAATTAAATATATATCGTTCATACACATATTTAATAAATATGTTTGGTACTGTATTACCTCTAGAAAATAATGGCAGACGATTTGGTTTTAATTTCTTATCTATCATCAATATTGAAGTGCGGATATTTTCTAATAATTAGGCCGCACTGAGGGCTTTGACCAAGCGGTGTTGGTGGTGGAAATTGGTGGGAGAATGTAGGAGAAGGCTTCTTAACCAATATTAGAAGTATTAATTAAAACCTTAGCTTGGAGGGACAAAGTGCAGCTCTACTGGTTACCCGGATATACGAGAATAGAGGACAAAGAGAGAGCGGACCTGCTGGGTAGGGATGGATCCTACTTACCCTTTTGTGTTCTCGAGCCAGCCCTTGGCGCCCTGTGATAGAAAAATTAGACCTTGGGAGACGAAAGTTTTGGCGAAATATTGGAAGGACACGAAGGGGTGCCTCCAGGCTAAAAATTCATCAATGAGACTAAACAAGGGGTTTCAGATTACTTCCTGTTCCTTAGTAGGATAAGCCTGAGGACTTTAGTAGGTGTAGTGACTGGACACACACATGGGTGGCTAGTCATTTGCATAATATAGTGAGGACTTCTAGTCCCATATGACCGAATTGTGATGATGGAGTTAGGGAAACGGTGTATCACTACCTATGATGGTACTAGTTTTCGTGTATTTGGTAGGGCATCACTCTCGCGGCATTGCCTGGAAGGATTGGTGCTGAAAGATATTTTACGATATTGTAGACAAACTGGCAGACTACCGGGGAAGATTAATTAATGGGTGGATTTGTGAGGAAAATCGGCGGGATAAAAGCCACATAGACTTAGGTCCCAGGCCAATAGGCACCCAGATATAATAATCTATCCCAAATATTTATTAAAAAATGTTGCCATTTACTACATTATGGTGACATCGTTGGTAGAATTATCATTGAAACATTAGTGCCCCTATCCTCTGGTAATGTCTAAAATGAATTTCAATGAATTATGAACTTTCTGCATTTTTTCGTTTCAGAATAATATTGTTCACACTACTACACACACACGCACGCACACACACACACACACACACACAACACATATATATATATAATATATATATATATATATCATTGCTAAAAACATGGCTTTTATATTTACGTGAAAACATTTCTAGAAATAATTCAATTTCGGAATTTTGATATGATCGTCAAGCTTCTTTTTAAAAAAACACGTAAATATCATTCTGGTAGAGATTCTGGTCCGCTGGAAAACAAAACACCTTTTTTTCATGATAGCCTCCAACAGTTTGTGGTTATTGATTGGTTTCAGACGTTTGCCCATCTTAAGGTTATCTTGATATCAAAGATATTTTAAAAAAACTCTGTTTGCAGCTGAGTTTATAAACTGATTTTTTTATGTAAAGTGACGATAATTGAAATTATTCTAAATCTCATACTATTAGCAGTGATAAGTTTCTCTTCTATTAGTAATATATATTATATTATCTCAGAACTTTGATAAATTGTCGTTATTAATTTATTATCTATAACAAATTATTTAGGTTTTGATGGAAATGTGGAATATGATTAAACCTTTATATAGAAATTATGAAGACTTTTTTGACGAATTATTATATAACTTTTATAAGGTTATTTAATAAACTGAATACATATATATATGTCCAGTCCGGAGTATACTTTTATAGCCTAGTAGGAGCGTCATTGCTTGTAGCCAGTTAGCTAGAAAGAGAGAGAAGTTAGAGGGGTGGAAACTTCATTACATTGTATGAAGTTCTCACATATGTGTAACACATGGCGACAGCCTTCCTCGGCCCTATCTCTCCCCCCCTTCATTGTACTAACATCATTAATCACTCCGCGCACTAACCCCCCCCCCCCCCACATGATAACAAATTCCTTGTTTCCAATGTAATCGTTAAGAAAAAATTAATTTCTACGGTAAAGTTTATAATAAAATTAAACCTTTTTTTACTTTATCTTACTGTATTGATAAGAAGAAATTTAGTGATCTTGTCAAATTTTCATTATCGATTATTCACAAGCAAAGAAGACTGAGAAGAGAAAAATTTAAAAGTAGGAAAATATCAGAGTGGTAGAAGTGAAAAACAAATCAGCAATTAATTAATTCGAAAAATTAATGAACAGAAATAAATTAGAAAATGAGTGGAAGGTGTAGAAAGTTGGTTTGTTTAATTCAGCGTGTGGGTGGGGGGTGGGGGGGGTAGAGAGCTTTTTTGAGGAAGAATGTTGTTGTAAGAAGAGGTAATGAAGTCCTTGACTTTTTTGTAGTTGTTGGAGTCTATGCAAGTATACCTTACTCCATAACAAAACAATAACCTCCACTATATCATTCAACTCCCTATTCTTCCCTAATTGGTAGCTATCGTATCTTTTTAATATTTAATCGCTAAATTTTTGGGTTTTTATTATGTAACTTTCTGTATTTCTCTTTGTTTTTATATAAGAGGTGTGTAAATTAATTAATGAGACTGATTTTCTAGTGTTCGATCTGGCAACACTGGGAGACGCGGCGCATGCATGAACAAGTAAACATCTGATACACGTCCAGTGCAAATTTGAAAATGCTAGAGTTGTTGCACTGTCCGTAGTGACTTTTTTTGTGAGCAAGGTTTTTTTCAGTGCGTTTTAAAAATGAGTGACATCAATTACGAGCAACGTTGTGCTATCAGGTTTTGCTTCAGACTTCGGCACAGTGCAACGGAAACGTTTGAAAAACTGTACCAGGCTTATGGTGACAATGTTTTGTCGAGAGCACAGGTTTTTTAGGTGGTTTAAGTTGTTTGCAGAAAGAAGGGAATCAATTGAAGATGACCCTCGCAGCTGAAGGCCTTCATCTTCAAGAACCGACGAAAATGTTGGCAGAATCCGCGATCTTGTGCGTTCAGATCGTCGTTTGACAGAGAAGTTTTTGAGAGACTTCGAAAAAGAGTCATGCAATGTGAGACCAAACATCAAAAACAAGTGGGTGTTGCATCACGACAATGCTCCATGTCACACCGCGATTTCTATTAATGAGTATTTGGCCAGTAATAACATTCCTGTGGCTCCTCAGCCTCTTTATTCACCCGACTTGAGTCAATGTGACTTTTTTTTGTTCCCCAAATTGAAAAATCACCTCAAGGGACGTCATTTTGGAACATTGGAGAATATTCAAACAGCGGTAACCGACCAACTGAAGTCTATTCCAGTATCCAAGTTCCAGCACTGCTATGAGGAGTGGAAGAATCGTCTTCAGCGTTGTGTGGCTTTCCAAGGTAGTTACTTTGAAGGGGACAATGTTGAATTGTAATTTTATTTGAATAAAAAAAAGATAAAAAAATCAGTCTCATTACTTAATCTACACACCTCCTAGGTATTTCCTGAGGAAGGACACCAAAGATGTCCGAAACGTCAAAAACACTTTTAAAGATAAAAAAAGCTTTTTCTTTGGCCCCCAACCAAACAAATATTTTGTTTGTTTGATTAACAACGGCCAAACATAACTATTGTTTATATTTAAATATATTAATGTTTGGTTGGTTGATGAAGGTATTAATGATGGTTATTAAAGTATTGCTTGAATTCCAAATTTGAAGAAAATTGGTTAACCAATAGTGCAACTTTATGAAATGCATTTTTTAGTTTTTCCGGAATTTTTTCTAAAACAGTTACAACGATTTTCCTCAAGCTTGAATTGTTATTTACACAGATACAAACGTAACATTTTTATTGAAGAAACAGTGACGTTAAATTTTAAATGTTATGTATGTTTGTTCGATGTTATTAGCACTGTCTTGTAGACTTCAGAGTAATCACTTCAATTATGCTTACCTGCTTTGGATAGAAACATGTGCCTCCAGTATCTCCATATTTGTGTAGTGCCAAGTAAAAATATCCTAGTGTTCGTTATTTAATGTAAATTTAAATTTGCCGCCAACTGCGTAATTATTAATTTTAATTTGGAGGGGGTTATTGTATAACCTTGATAATAATTTACTTAGGCTGTGTCCTAAGTGTAGAGAAGGGGTAACCTATTATTATCAGGACGTGTGTCCGAAAGACGCGGGACTTAAGCCTATGTGGCTCTTATCCCCCCGATACCCCCCGTAACCCCTTAATTAATCTCCCCCGGTAACTTGCCGGTTAATCTACAATATCTCAAGATATCCCCAAACTCCAACTCGCCCAGGCAATCCTGCGAGAGTGGTGTCCTCCCAAATATACGAAACCTAGTTCCAGCGAAACGGGGACACTGACATAAGTAGTGATACACCGTTTCCCTAACTCCGTCATCACAATTCTGACAAATGGGACTCCGCGTCCTCCCTATGTTAAACAAGTGACTGTGCACCCAAGTGTGTCCAGTCACTATTCCTACCAAGGTCCTCAAACCCGTCCTACTAAGAGACAGGAGATACTCCGAGATTCCCTGCTTGCTTGCCTTTATAAATCTTTTAGCTTGGAGGCACCCCTGCGTGTCCCCCCAGCGTTTCTCCAAAGCTCTCGTCTCCCAAAGTCTAATCTGTTTGTCGCGAAACGTCTTTGTAACGGCCAGGGCTGGTTCAGGACCATAAAATGGTAATGACGATCCCTCCCTGGCCAGCCGATCCGCCCTCTCATTGCCCTCTATTCCCGCATGTTCGGGTATCCAATACAGATGCACCTTACCCCTCCGAGCCAAAGCGTTAAGCCTTCTCCTACATTCTCCCACCAATTTCGAACTCCACCACGGCTTACTCAAAGCCCTTAGTGCGGCTTGACTATCAGAGAAGATCCGCACTTCCTTAAACTCTCCTAGCCACTCCCCCACAAGGTGGCAACATTCAATGATGCCCACCACCTCAGACTGGAAAACAGTGGCCAAACCACCTAAGGCCACCGAACTCCCTCTATCCAACTCCTGAAACCATGCTCCCGCCCCCGACAGGCCAGTGCCCTCCTGCCCAGAGCCATCTGAAGGGGTAACCTATGCTTTTTCTCCTCTCTCAGTCAGTCGCCATTTTAAGCTCGAAGGAGTAAATCATTATGCAACATTTCCTTGAATTGGTCACAGTGTAATATCTATACAATTCATGCCAGTTAGATTGCTCTTAATTGGGAAAACCCAAGTGTTTGTTACTTCTGGTTTTCCTAGGTAGTGCTAATAAACTGGTCCTTTTGTCGACTTAGTGGCTCAGTTCTGTCCAGGCCTGCATGAGCTCATTGTGAAATCACATGGTTGTTACTTCCGGTTAGTTTCCTGCCATGCAGCTTCTGTGAGCCTATTTAATTATTTTCTACAAACCATCAGCTAAATAGCAGTGTATTGGTCAAGGCTCAAGTGTTGGATACACATACGAATTATTTCCTTATTCCTACGTTTACTTCTCTTCTTTTCCCTGATATGAGCTAAGGACACATGGGTTTTCCAACGCTGGCAACAAGAATTCTGCGTCTCAAGGTAAGCGCCATTCATTTAGCATTATTTTGGCTCATTTTTTCCATATAATTTTTAATATTTAATGTCCCATTTGCTCAATCATTATATCATAATAGAATCCACTCAATATTTTCACTCAGTTTATACGTTTTTATTTGTTCTGTATTTACTAAACACCTAGTTTAAAGAAAATTCGTCAGTTTTTTAATTGTATTAATTAGAGTAAGAGAGGGTACATTTAGTGTTTCACATCAGATTTATTTTATTTTTTATGTTTGTGCAAATGATGAACCGTTACCGTAAGAATTACTAATCACAGCATGACCGAATTTGTTTTGTTTTCATTTATTTCTTTATTTCATTTGTATTTTTTTTTTTTTTTTTGACAGTTTGCCCTAAATATAGTAGCTATGAGGGGGTAGGAATATGGTATGTTGGTTGGATATTTCCAAGTATAATTTTTCTATGGATGAGATGCAGCATGTAGGATGGACCATGCTGGTGAAGAGCAGAGTTCGGAGTGCTATGGAAGGGTGAATAATGCATGCGGTATGGGGTTGGAATTGTATGCAATGGAGAAGAAGTGTGGTACATCACTTGACAGGTGATAACTCATAGAGTATCCTTGGTCAGATGTATTTGCTGGGTTTCTCTAGGATGAGCTCATTCTAAAAGGATCTTGCTCCAGGTATCTCTTTAGTAAATATAACTACCATATTCCTTCAATGATGATGGACAGTGACATTTCAGTGTGTAACATTCAGTTAATTTTCTACTATCTTGTACTTGTATTCCACAATTTTACTGTTTTAGTTACGTTATTATACAATTTTACGCTAATCATAAAAATATACATAAAAGTAACTTTTACTTGTTTTTTTTTCTTTAAATGAAGGCTCGTTAACATCTATGGTCATTGACGCTCGAAGCCTTCTCAGTGCACTGCCCCAGACATTGTTCACTCGTTACAGTCAACACTGTTCATCACCGTACAGTGAGCTGTAGAAGCTCCTAGGAAGAGAAAATGGCAAGGAGTTTCTTCCTCGGTCCACCACGTTGCTAATCCAGCTCGCTACCACTGAGCTTATCCCATCCATAGTATCTTGTACTATTTTTAAGTTTTTTTTTCATGGTATATGGAACCTTTCTTCGTGCGCATGCCATCTAGGATAATATGTGCCATCCCAAGAAAGAAAAGTAAGAAAATCAAGGAGCGCTAATGACCTCAATTGTCGATGCGCAAAAAAAAAAAAATAGCTTAAAGGGAAATAGCATTTGTGTGTGTGTGTGTGTGTTTGTGTGTATGGATATATGTGTAAAATATATGTAATAATACTATTCAGTCGCAAAGATTGTTAGTGTTTAACCAGCCCAGTTTTTTCCACAAATGTGAGATTTAGCAATAAATAATTATAGAAAGACTTTTCACTCAAATATTACAAAGATTTATAAAATTTACGATGAATAATTGAATAAAAGTAACATTTTCTTTTCAGTTAACAAGAAAAAGAAGAAGGCAAATAAAATTATTATTGAATAATAATAATAAACTAATTAAGAAAATAGAAATATATTCTTGATTAGTTGTTTAGAATTAACAAGTAATAAAAGTGATTATTATACCAATAATCATCGCTTGGAAAAGCGGAATTAAATGAGAATAAATTTTTAACAGTATTAATAAAGTTAAATTCGCAACACGTACATTGAATATAATTGCAGTAATTACCAACGAAAACTGGTTTCTTTTTTTGCTTTTTAAATATATAAAACAACAAAGGATTTTATGCATACAAACAGACTGTTAATACGTATAAGCACAGACTAAATTAAATTAAAAACAAAAAAAATAAAGAAACAAAATTAATTAAACAAAAATATAATGAAAGGGACAATTATTTTAATGTAATTAATAAAAGAAGTAACAGCATGACGGAATAATTAGGTTAAATTATTTCTTTTTCAGCTTCTCAGATATTTCTTACGCTTATTTTTTTTTTTTTCTGATTAATTTGCTCGCTACATAATTATTATAAAAAAAAAATCTGGTGTGAAACACTCACACAACTTTCTCTACTCTTACTCCAGTTCCAAAGATAATTGACAAATTTTATAGTTTTTGTACCAAATTTAATGAAATTCGTCGAAAACTGAAAAAACTGTTAGTAAAAGCGCACTTCCGGTTTACTAATTTTCTTGAAACTCGGAATTTCAGCCATCTATTTATTTCTAACTAATTATGTTTGGATGAAAATTATAAATCAACTAGGATAGCACTTTGATGAAAATCTAACCCCACCCCTCCCCTAAAAGTGCTCTTAAAAGAAATTTCCCAGAGAAATGTTTTAGATAAAAGTTGTAGATCTTTGCATGTTTAGTTTATATACGAAGTTTCAAAAAAATCGTCAAGCCATTTTTGAGAAAATTGCGAAAAAGTGAATAAATCATTTAGTAAAGTGGTAAAGTAAACGCACTTCCGGTTATCCGATTTTTTTCAAACTCGGAATTTCAACAACATATTTAATTCTAATTAACATTATTTAGATGGCAGAATTGTCTAATAAACTGAACTAGCACTTTAGATGGAAACCTAACCCCACCCCTCCACCAAAAGTGCCCTTCAATCCATTTTCCCGGAGAAATGTTTCTTATAAAACTTGTAGCTCTTTGTATGTTTGGTTGATGTTTAAAGTTTAAAGAATATCGTCGGAGCCATTTTTGAGAAAATCGCAAAAAAGTAAAAAATCCAACTAGTAAAGTGGTACTTCCGGTTGAGCAATTTTTACAGATAACGTACAGTCAGATCCCATGGTGACCTCTAAACGGAATATCAAATTTCAACTTTCTACGATTTTTCGTTTTTGAGCTATGCTGTTCACATACATGCAATACACACACCACAACAACACACACAAACACAATACAACAGACACCACACAAACGTACCACACACACACACATCCCATTTGCTAAAAAAAACCACTTTTTTTTTTTTTTTTTTTTTTTGACACAGGGTACCTCAAAAACGGATATTTCCCGGTGACAAACTTCGATATCGAAAATTTGACACATTACAATACTTCCTCTTACATGGAGTAAGAGAAAGTAAAAAAAAAAATCAAAACAAAATTCTGGTGTGAAACACTCACAAACTTTCTCTTACTCCAGTTCTCAAAAATTATAATTAACAAATTTTATAGTTTGTGTACCAAATTTAATAAAATTCGTCGAAAACTGAAAAAAACTGTTCAGGAAAAGCGCACTTCCGGTTTGGTA